>KB309374.1:542842-553594 GCA_000328365.1 Capitella teleta
TTTTTTTTTGCTTATTAATTTTGTTGGTTAATTGTATTGTAAATTATCAATATATGTATGTATATTATCACACTAGCATTCGCTGATACCACTATGAATTCTCTTGCATTATCATCCTAATATGAGAATTACTTGTCGGAGCATTGTTAATATTTTGGTTTTCACGTTTTTCTCTGACCAGCATGAATACCCAGAGAATGCAGGGTCTTGTACACTTTGATTTATTGATGGATTAAAAACAATGCGTGTTCGGCGTACACACCAAACAACCACCGTGGAATAGTACATGTTTGCTGCCAGGGGATATGCATGGAAGCCATGATGAATATATAATGGAAATCTAAATCCCTCAGAGAATACAAGGGCGTCACTCTAATGTACGTTGTTGTTGTATGAAGGTGATCCGGACGACTCCACTGGGTTGATTCAGGGAGGCTGAGCCGCAGCACCATCTTAGCCTTCAGAAAGTGTCTTCGTCGTGTCGTCATTGAAGCAGAGACTACGCCCGTGTACATATAACTGTGGGAATCCACTTCGTTCGCAGGATCCTATACATCAGTCCAGTGTGGGGTAATTTTATCTCATACCCAACCCGAAGGACTTAGAGTAGGGATGAATATGACAATGATGATTCACCTCTAGATACACCGATTTATTAAAGCGGAATACAAACTTTGCAATTAGTGGATAATTAGATGTCTGTCTTGTTGGGTGGGTGTCTCTGGGGCAATTGATGTTGGAACGTCGGTAGGTGAGGTGAGTCAGATGTCAGTTGTCAGATTTGCCCGTTATATACCCCTTGGAACGTTTAATTAATGGAGAAACAAGCAGTGACTTGTTTAAAGAGGACGAGGTCCATTTTGGCTTTTATTTATTATTTAGGACAATGTGGGTTGCTCTAGCCTCGGCATAAATATTATATCAGGAATCGAGCTTGCGTCCGAATCAGATATTGAATTATCAGAATAATCCAAATCATCACTTAGTATACTTATTGGACCAGGATCACAACTTTCTGATTCAGAATCATCAATTGTTAAATCAAAATCATAATTTTCACATCCGATAGGAATTGACATCGACATTGAATGTGTAGATTCGATTGGGTTGATTTGTGGATTTGCCTGGTTTGATTGGTTTTTGTCGAGTCTGCCCTCGATTTTTGCCTCAACGATGATGCAGTTATTGTTGATGTATCCGTTTTCGGGTTTGGTGAGATCCTGCAGAAAATAACAGAGAATGATTGCACCTGCGATATTGAGCTGCCGGGTGAATACTCACAGCCCATGAGATGAGCGAATTTATACCACAAGTCCTGGCAACGCCGTCGCATGGGTTTAACTCAGATTCGCCTTCTGCAAACAAGAGTACAGCACCACTATAATGCATTCACAATTACGAAAGCACAGAACGAACCCCAAGTTCGCATTCCTTTGGTAGGTGTCTGTTTCAGTAGTCGGAGTTCATATCGCACAGAGCATGGCCTAAATGAGAGAAATTCTGCTCGATTAATTAAAGAGTGAGCTATTTCACTCACTTTGGTTCATATTCAGAGGAAGCAGGTTTGCACGAAATATTGAAGCCCAAGAATTCTTGCGCCGGGATATTCGAATTTCCAGTCCTTTCCTTATGTAGTTGAATTTGCCTGTAATTAAATAGAAGGGTATTTCAGTCATGTTGCGATGTTGAAAATGTAACTTTTATGAACGAGTGATAAATCATTCCAATGATCTCCGCCCATTAATATAAGATAGCATTAAAACGTTACATTGATTTTCATTACCATAAAAGACCTTGCATATGAACGTCAGAGCTTGAGAAACACTGCTTTCCAAGGTTGAAAACATCAATATTCTGGACAATTTGGCGAATCGTTATTTCTGGTCTGCTCTCGCCTGAAACGGAGGAACAGAATCGCAGACAGGATAATCAGAGTTAGCATGATCAGGTGTTATGACACCTTATGAAATAATCCGCCGGTATCTGCAGGTAAGAATCGATCTCATTGGATGTGATGACGATACACTCGATCGTGTGATTTGCATCAATTTCACCCCTTTTCATTCATTACGACAGCCAGTATGCAATCTGCCGATCTCTTTATAATTATACATTTTAGAGGGTGTTAAATTTGATTATACATAATTAATTATTCCGTACTTGTTGATACCAAAAATTTGATATTATTCATAGCTATTAGTGGCGCGATTTACATTAGAGATCATTTTGAGGTTTCAAATTCTCCAAACTTGTTATTCATCGACATGTTGTTGCCATGGAAACCAGCAACACTTCACTTATATGCACACAGACACATAGCTTATGCAAGCTCTACCACTAATAAGCAAGATTCGGGAGATTCTGGTGCAAAAATATATATGTCGTACCAAAACTGGGCTTATGGTAAAACTGTTTTATGGTCGTTTTAAAAGTTAAAGATAACACCCTACATGTAGTTGCATATTATTAGATCAGAGCACTTGCCATTCGACCGTTGCATTAACGGTGTAGTTTATCCATTACATGTATGTCACAAAACTTTTCAACCTGATTGGTTACACTTTGTGGAATTATGCTCCTCCGAATCTTCTTCAATCCAAGGTGATGATTGGAAATGTATTCCTCCCCTCTGATGCTGACATCACAACTCACAATCGCACGGATTTTCATTTTTTTAATTACATAATACATATGCACATAGCTTGACCAGCCCGTGGAGGGCATGTGATGATGCAACTAGGGACTGGAGATAACCCGCCCAGCCGTTTGCATCCCTCTGGGAGGAAACGGCTATTGCTTCTGCCCACGAGAGGATACTCATGACAGTGGGATGTTGCACAGTCGCGCTACATATAGATGATATAGTTGTTTATAATTAAGGCCACTCAATTCATTATTTTACATGATGTATATAACCACCTGACATGTAAAATGAAAAGGTAAAAAGAATCGCCAAACCACTCAGGTGGAAGATGCTCAGCCATCAATGAAAACACAAACTGTCAATTGAATGTTTTCAAAGTCCGACTACGGTAACTACATGCTTACGTTGGTAAATGGTGTTCAATGCCTGCTGAATGAGCTTTATTCCCTTCGGATTTTGCATCAATTTCTGGCCCAGAACTGTGTTGTTGATGAACTCTTTTGAGCAAGCAGGCAAATGTACGTTTACCATCAGATCCATGAATTTGTAGACCTTCCTCTTGTCAGTTTCTACCCAATCTACGAGGTAGAGAAAATTTTCCTCTTGAACTTCACAGTTGCATAAAATTGCAACCATGTCTTCTTCTCGCAGCTGATTTTTCGCGGCTTCATCTATATTCTTCCATTCCTCAGTGATATATTCTCGATATTCTTTTATCAGATCTTGCAGGTCGTGAAGATGAGACATATTGAGAAATGCCACACAGTTTTGTGGTCCAATGTGGCTACAAAGGAAGTTTTCAACTTCACCTTTTAGGTCATCTAGTAGAAGCATATTGCTGGCAGAGAGAAGACACAGGGCATTTTCGCTGTTGATATTGATTTCGCCAGAATAGAAATACTCGACAAGGAGAATTCCAGTTTTGTCATCAATTTTTTTCATGACAATCTCCTCCGATTGACTTTCCTTGTGACCTGCTTGGAACATACGACGAAAGTATTCACTCGTCGATGCCAAAACCAATTTATGGCAGGATAGTTTCAGATCACCAAAAACCAAAACAATGTCGACCAGCTCTTTGGCTGCTCGCATTTGATCAAAGGAGGCGGACATTGCAGTCAGGAAGCGTTCTTTCCCCATGGTTTAGAAGATGTGCAGAATTACCTGTAACAAGAATAAGTTCACAATCAATGCAAGCATGCAGCGTATTCAGGAGCGATGTTTTTCCTATTTAGTGGATTCTCATAATTATTAATTTTGTGCATGGAAACACAAGAGTAATTATTCTACAAAGTTCATAGAGTTCGATCAATACCACAGACCTTCAATTTCTGGCAAGCACTATTCTATTGGTCCAATGGCGAATATGTCAGTTTATATAATGCGTTGGGTACGTATATGGCACAGCATTCCATGCAATTTAGTCTTTATTCGTACATAATTTTGTTGACTTACCCCTGTGAAACGTAGTCAGTGATCTTTCTAATTCGAGATCAGATGTTAGAATGCTGAGATATTTCAACGGTGTTGACTATATATATTTGTTGATAGAAACCACAGCAAAAGTATATCAAGCATAACTTTACTTTCTATTTGGACAAAAACAGAAGAAAAGGGGATTCCCCACGATCGCATTCATTTGAATACGAACGCCAAACTCTTAATCTTGATCAAATGATTTATAAACACCGTGTTCGCATGCCCAATATGGGTGGGTGCTGTATTACTCGTATTTGGATAGTTTCCTGAGCAAGCAGATAGCAAAATATCTCCCTGAGCTCTCCATAGCACCCTCCCTAGACTGTTTTATTATTTTGTCAATTGATCTGTAAGGCACGTTTGATCGTCGCGTTGAGTGTGTTGCCTTTGGCGACTAGCAAATACAGACACCAATTCATGTCTCTGTCTTTCTGTCTTTGATTGATTGCGTTTTATTCTTTAATTATTTAAGCTAGTGGAGTCTCATTCGCAAAATTAACAAATGTTTCCCGGCACATCTGATAGGAGCAGAAACATAAAGACACCGGGAATCTGAAGAAATTGGCCATTAGTTAAGACGGTCAGCGCTTGGTCAGTACGAAGTCGATTTAAAAGCACATCGACACTTTGCCATTTTGCTTTGTCGATTCCACCATCGTCGGCTTGACCCACTTTCAAACTCTGCCGTCCTGCATCGTTGGCTGCTAGAAAAAAAAGAGAGCCTAACGCTCGATCAGCTGATATAGATATCCAAAGAAAAAAAGCGCGATCGACTGAAGTCTGTCACAAAAGATATGATTGCAGACGTCCTGTCCAAATGTGATCCACGGGAAGACAGGGAATTCAAGAACATGAAAGAGTTGGTTACGACTATGGTCGAGGAGATAAAAGAAACGAGAAAGACGAATGAAAGAGTAGTTACAGCACTCGACAAGTTGAATAGGATGGAGAAAGAGATGGATGCTCTAAGGACGAGCAACGATGAGATGCGCGAGCAATTGAAACAACATGCAGTGGTTGTCAGGCATCAACAAACGTTTATGGAGAAAATAGATCAGAAAGAAAGGGGATGTAACCTGATTATCTTTGGTATGAAGGAAGAGGATGGAGCAGAGGCCAATACGGACGAAGATGAAACCCGTAGCATCATTGACAAAGGAAACAAAAGGAAACAAACAAGAATCGGCCGATACTGGTTATTGTATCATCAATGGAGATCAGAAACCGAATTGTAGAGGCAGCCAGAAACAGCAACTCTAGAGCCACGGGTAATGTCCGCATCAAAAGAGATGCACATCCCGCTCATGAGAGTGGAGTGGAAGAGATTGTTCAGCGTGAAAGAGGCAGAAGAAAGCAAAAATTCATCCTGATTGGAGACCTCAATGCCCGATTTGGAAATGAGCGCACAGCATTAATTGAAGAAAAGAATTTCCCCATGCCCACCCACTATGCTCCCTCCCTGGACCCTGTTACATCAACAAATGTCAATGCTCGGTATGCGATTGAAAGCCTACGTAACTCCTTTGTCCTCCTGGACGAACTATGCTCTGGCAGTGCAACCCACAAGACAGCATTGAGGTTTCGACAAAGAAGTAGATGGCTATCAGAACTAGATACTTCGTTTGCATCACCAGAATTACTTCCCTTGATACGCGACTTCGAAATTCACCAAAGACTGGATCTTCCTTCAGATCAAGCCCCAATTAGTTGCTGCATAGCTCTCAACAGACTTGAGTGTAGCAGGAACATGCAGCCGTTAGTGGACAGAGCAGAGGAACTCGGCAGACCATCAACACAGCAAGATCCATCGAACAACACATCCCTATACCAAAGAAGAACAATAAAGGTGTCGCAAATCGACTCCCAGTTAGCAGCAGAGGCACTGAACACCACCCCTCCTCCCGACCTTACTTTAGACGACACAGACACCATTGTGAATGAAGTGAATAACATGTTGTATAACATAGCATCCAATGCGAGAATTACAACTTCACCAGCAGAAGACCGATGCAGATGTCAGATGGAAGGATCTCCTTGTGAACAACGATTCACGCACATTATGGAAAGCTGTGAATTGGAACGGATCCATAGCAAGTCCTGAAAAAGAAGATAGACCAAACGACCACGCATTTTGAGTACATTTTGAAGAACTTCTGAATCCGGCCAATGAACAGACAAATTTCTTAAGCGACTTCCCAAATGATGCTGTCCACTTACTTGCTACTGATGATCCCATTCGACCAAGCGAAGTCCTGGAAGCAACACAAATCTTAGAGAATTCAAAGAGTGGTGGCCCATTGGGTATTTCCCCCAGACTTCTTCGACTACTCCCAGATGCATGGATTTTATTCCTCGCAACATTTGTTTCGTCTCTTCTTTTTACGGGCATATACCATGGATCATGGTGCTTCACAAAGCTAGTCGTTCTTTTAAAGAAAGGATCCAGAAAAATGTGTGGTAACTACCCTCGCAAAACTTTATGATGACATCCTTAACAAACGTTTATCCTTGTGGTTTAAACCTGATAGAGAGCAAGCCGGATCACAACCCAGAAGAGGATGCACAGAGCACCTAATAACATTGAGACTCTGGATCGACTATGCCAAACACAAAAAGAAGAAACTCTACTTGGTATTCGTGGATTTTTCTAAAGCATACGACCCGGGCCTGACACCCTCCTTCAAAGACTCCTTGCCCTAGGATGTGGGACAACAATGGTTTGCACTCTAGCTGTAGGAGTACGCCAAGGATCACCAACGTCCTGCCTGTTATTCACACTTTTGGCCAACGATATGATTAGAAACCTGAAAGAGAAATGCCAACCGGATGGATACCTCGAAAGGATGCATGTTTTGATGTTGATGGATAATACGGTGCTACTAGCGACCAGTCAGAAGCGAGCAGAAGAAAAGGTTCGTGCCCTCGAAGAGTTTTGCACCTCATCAGGAATGATGATCAATCAAGCAAAGACGCAATTTATTGCTATTAATGGCGCGGCTGAAGATTGGGAACCTCTGAAAGTGGATGGCGTAACCATAGAAAATTGCTCATCCTACACTTACCTGGAATGCAGCTTTACACAGGATGCAAACTTGAAAAACACCATCAACGAACAATGTTCAAGAAAGATGTGCCACGTTATCAAGTTCGAAGTTTTTATTGAACAGAATCGCAACGCTCCCTTCAAAGTTAAAGAGAAGGTCTGGTCAGCGGCCCTTGTTTTCTCCATTTTGTACGGCATTGAGTCGTGGCTCGGATTAGCAGCGATTAAAACCGCCAACGCTATGTACATGCGATCTGTGAGAACCCTGCTTGGAGTCAGAAAAACAACCACTGGAGAATTGTGTCTTATTGAAGCTGGTCTGCTCTCGCTTGTAAACAA
This sequence comes from Capitella teleta, assembly GCA_000328365.1. Taxonomy (NCBI): domain Eukaryota; kingdom Metazoa; phylum Annelida; class Polychaeta; family Capitellidae; genus Capitella; species Capitella teleta. The sequence continues at coordinate 550,348 of KB309374.1, forward strand.
AACCAAGTTAATTCAGAAGAAGACCCTAGAGAAATTCGATCATTGACGAAAGATCTGATTTAACTGACGAACCTCTCATGTTCTTCAAATCTTGGTCCTAGGGCTAAGAAATTTTATATTTGGACTGATGTGATTGTCCATATATACACCTGCTAATTAAAATCTGTATAAATAAAAGATGACAGGATATAACTTTTGCTGGTTACCCGAACGTTTTTGCCCCTGATTTTATAGGTTTGAATACATTATGGGTACATTGAATTACCCTAATTGCCAATAACCATTTATTGCCCAAAAGTTTGAGGAAACGTTATAATAATAATAATAATAATAATAATAATAATAATAATAATAATAATAATAATAATAATAATAATAATAATAATAATAATAATAATAATAATAATAATAATAATAATAATAATAATAATAATAATAATAATAATAATAATAATAAAGGTCAATAAATTGAACAATAATAAACGAGAAAGAAAAAGAATTTAATGAAAAGCACGACAAAAGAGCAGGAGGTCGATTTCATGTCAATTATTCATTCTAGCTAGGGCTGAGAATGATCATCAGTTCAAATAATATAAATAATTTTCACTCGTAGAGAGTAACTGTGGATTCAGTCGCAACAGAATGAGGGTGAGCATTAATCATTAAATCGTGTCCGAGTTGAAGAAGATCACAAACTAATATTTGAATCATTCACTGCTTCCAATGAACACAGATACATTTAATAACCTTTGGGGTAACCAGTTACCCCAATAGTAGTCGAAAATTACCCTAACTGTAGAGATTAAGAGAATTATTGTTCTTTGTTATTATCAATTTAATATAATATTACATTTTATTTTTATTATTTATATTTATTATATCTTCACGACTGTCAAATGCATTTTATGTGAGAAATTCGTTGAAATTCACAAAGAAATGACCGAGTTGTGAAATGCGTCATTGTAAAAACTCGAACCCCTGAATAAATTATAATGAAGTCTATTGATCACTAAGATTTGTTCAGAATATTCCCTATGATGCATGATACACCTGTGAAAAAAAAACCCAGAAATTTTCACGCAAAAATGACGAAGTTGTAAAGTTTGTTGTTTTCGTCTGTTGAATCAATATGTATGTTGAACAGACATTGTTGACAAAATAGGGCAAGCAAGGTTTATTATAGGTCAATACGTTGAACAATAATAAACGATAAAGGAACAAAATTTAATGAAAAGCACAACAAATGAGCAGAATGTCGATTTTATGTCACATTATATAGTATACTGGAGAGAGTGAACACAGATACATTTAATAACCTTTAGAGTAACCAATTACCCCAATAGTAGTCGAACATTACCCCAACTATATTGATTAAGAGAATTATCATTAATTGTTATTATCAATTTATTATAATATTTCATATTATTTTTCATTATTTATATTTGTAATATCTTCACGACTGTCAAATGCATTTTATGTGAGATATTCGTTAAAATTCAGGAAGAAATGACCAAGTTTTGAAATGCCTCATTGTAAAGCTCGAACCCCTGAATAAACTATAATAAAGTCTATTGATCACTAAGATTTGTTCATAGTATTCCCTGTGATACATGATACACCTTCTGTGACAAAAATCAGAAATTTTCTCGGATAAATGACAAAGTTGAAAAGTTTGTTGCTTTTGTCTGTTGAATTAATACTGAGATGTATATGTTGAACAGACTTTGTGGAGAAAATAGGGCAAATAAGTTTGTTTTTTTTTTTTAAATTAATTTACTTTTTTTCTTTAAACCTCCATTTACATTGAGAGTCACCACTTTAACCCACATGACTCAGTAGAAGAGCGCTTAATCCAAAGTCGAAAAGGTAGCAGGGTAGGGGTTTGATTCACTTGAATGACTACGTACATAACGACGTTGTCGCTTCGGGGGCTGGCGGATAGCTCAGTTGGTTAAACAGCATTGTCTAACGAGCAGACAACGGCCACGTACATCACCAGTCGAGCGGCCAACTGGGTGTTACACAATGGGTTAAACAATTGAGGTTCCGATCAATGCATTTGCTGAGTGCAAGTTCCTGGGTTCGAGTATGGGTTCGGGCACTTGGTGAGTGTAATGTTCGTACTTCTGTCAACTCCGAAGTGCTGCTCAACTGCATAACAAGACCGAGTGCTATGTGTTACTGTCTATGGGGGCACGCAGGATAAAGATCCCTTGAGGCTCTTCGATAACAGTAGGGTGGTAACTCTGGTCCCGGGTTTCTATTCTGGCGACCATATAACCGATCTATCCAGAGATACTCTGTAGCATGGATTGATCGCTCACTCAAAAAGCCGCTCGAAGTTCGCTAAATTCATAACGCATCCAATAAGGAGAAAATTTATTTCCGGTTGATAGAATTTACATTCAATAACATTGGCAACGAACAGCTGATCGTAAATGCGGAACAAAAAATCTTTCATTCTTCTGAACTTATGATGGGTCCCTATTATCATGGCATGAAAAGTTGAGCAGGTCATCAGATTCAAACGAGGTGAGTGTGATTCGAAGTATAAACGCCACAATTGGTGCTTCAATCCTAACTTTCAGAACACTGTCCAAATGGAATACTAGTACCAGTATTCAACATCAACATGCAGATAATGAGATACAAGTGACAGACTGACAGTCTCCGAATCTCACCCCTCAATGAAGTGTTCTGTACAGAGATTTAACTTCTTTCTTGACTCCTTGATCAGTGCCGGTAAGTTCGCTAATCAACAAACTTTCATTAGTTTTCTGACTTCAAGTTTCATTGTTGGAACTCTGCCTGCCTAGCACTGCTATCTCAACATCAGCTCCCATATGTTTGATGATTGAGGAGATTGAATTAAGCCATCTATGCACAGGTAAAGGATCACATTGCTAATCATCATGAAGTCAGTTAATCATGAGAAAACAACTTTGCACGTTTTATTGATCAAGATATTATATAGCAAAATTAACATTAATTGAATAATTGTTTTCATTGATGATCCAATGCATAAAATGCATTACCAATAATGTGGCTGATTGATTATTTAATGAATTGATGATCGAATAATATTTAATCATATTATTTTTCTCAAATAAACAAATAGATTAATAAGGTCATCACACTCTTTCTAGTTTCTACACAACACAAAATTTTAACACCTCAATCTTGTGTGTATACTATTTTCAAGGGAAAACCCGCAGTGAAATTACATAATTTTATTCGTGCATGAGGC
>KB309374.1:553644-564113 GCA_000328365.1 Capitella teleta
TTACAAGGTAAAAGACATCATCATTGTAGTGTGGCCCAGCTTGTCATCTTGTGCCTCTTTAATTTTATTTTGCTCATTCATCGGCTTACTCCGCAAATGCATGTTGTGTTGTGCAAGAAATCTTTTCACAGAGAATTTTGTCTGAAAAAGAAATATTCAAAAGAACAGTCCAAAAGATAATACATTACGAACTTGGTAAATGATTGCCATCTTTAAAACTCATAAAGTTTTTGAAGTATGTTACAGTGACTTCTGTGTGCATCGGCGGCCAATGAATGTATTTGTTACGCGTTCTCCCCGTAAAACAAATAAATATAGAAAAACTCCTTTCATTATTCATAGTAATTCAAAAATAATTTCAGTGAAAAGTGATGATGGTGAGTATTAGTGTTTCAAATTCATATGTGTAGTCATCTTTCTTAGTCATTTTTATTGTTCATTTTTTTCTTCTCCTGATATGTGTAAGATACATTAACGATGAAATATAAGCATTTCCTTACTACTCCTGAAATTCAAATTGTATATATTATGTACAATAACTTCTACAAATAATTGTGAAATATAAAATTATGATGAATTACGTATGTACAGTTGTAGTGAGCTATTTGTTCAAAGTGCCTTGTATATTTTGTTGTTGTCGTTGATTAAAATGATGATATTCCATGATAACTATTAGTGTGTTCTCTGTACCCAAGGGTGTTCCTCGTGCACGATCACCATGTACTGAACTCTCAAAAAAGCATAGCTTTCCCGATCGATTCACACGAATATTGAATGAATATATTATAAACAAATCATTGCCTATATACAGAGGTAGATGAGCATTCTTTCGCAATGAAGAGTAAATCAACGAGTCAGAAGGAAATTAGCGGAATGAGTTTATCTCCGCCAAAGGGGATCTTCCTCTACCCTCACCCAAATCGGACTGGGGGTCTGCGTTGAACCCAAATCCTTGCACTTAACGTCCAGAGAAAAATACTTCGAGTCTCATTGCAAAACTTTGAACGGACCCTGGTAAGTCCCTCGATGTGCATCGGCTCGCACCAGTACATATGCCGCGGTCCATAGTGCGCGCAATCCCATGATACCGTGAAGCCTTGTATAAGCTTCGGCACTATTCAAAAGCCTCGCTGGTCCACTGAATTTATGTTGATGCTGGTTTCCTATTGCCGATCTGATGAAGCATGAGCTGCTTGGTGACCTCGCAGCCAGGCACAAAGAGCTCTTTGTTAAGGTGCCACGGGAACTTTATTAAACACTTACAAGATGCTTCATTTTAATATAATTACGCACTTTCTACCGATGCTTGTAAGCTCTCGGACAGAGGAGACATAAAACTGCTCTCATCTCTCTCGCTTGTTCAAACTAAACGAATCGATTCTACTGCGTTTGTCACGAGCAGTCAATATGTCATAAATATACATGAACACTCTTTGGGAGCCCTCTCAGCATATTGTGCGTATTCATCAAACACTCTGCATTACGTAACCCTAATGGCATAGGTAAGAACACAAACATCCAAAACAGGGTAGTAAGAGCTGCCTTGCCCACATCGACTTCTTATTATTCTGGAATTTGATGATATAACCTCTCAATTTGAATAACATGATTAATTTGCAAAAGCATGCATGTGGAGCACTAACTGGATTGCGGTCTGGAGTATTGTAAATTTGTAATCTCAACAAGGACGCCATTCCCCATACTACTTCTTTGCCTAAAGAAAAGAAGATGCCCAAGCAATACGGATGACCTGATGATGTTCATCCTTCCGTGAGCACTCAAACTATCCTCTGGTTGCATCTTGTTTGGGTCGAACCGTCATGGACAGGCCCACGCCGGTGGTCCTTCAGTCCTGATGAACCGATGAAGCGTGTTCCTCATATCGAGGTTCATGAGTCGAAAATTTAGATGATGTTATTGGACTTTTTCTAGACCTACGTAAGGCGTTTGACACAGTTAATCGGGCAGTTCTCCTGAGGAAGATGGAGCATTATGGTATTCGGGGCGTTGCCCTTTCTTGGGATAAGGCTACCTGCTGTCTCCATTTTTTAAAACATCTTTGCAGATACATCGATTGAAGAGGCTATGGAAGGACTGGAAAAAGGAGTGAAGATGGGAGGACAATGGATCCAAGCTGTGAGATTGGCAGACGATCAGGCGATGATAGCGAACAAGACGATATATATAGGGCTTCAGAACGTATACATCATGACAAAGCTAAATGAGGGAACCTATCAGTTGTGTGACTCGTGTCTCATTTCCATACACTCAACTCGCGAGAGAATTTCCAGCGATCTTTAGAAGCCAGAACTCACGCAAATCATTTGGAAGAAGCCACAAAACATGGCGTATCCCATCATATCACAACAACAACAACAGGTCGACCAATTCACCAGAAGTGCCGCCTCCTCACGTACTTCTCCGAAACTCGAGACGCAATTAAAGCAGTATTATATGCAGACATGGTCAAAATGGGGACCTGCAAACGGGAAGGCAGCCCATGGGGCGCTCCGCTGCACATGGTCACGACTTTAAAGCAAACGGAATCTTCCGGCCAAGTGATATCTACAGATTGCCGAACGCACAGACGGAGCCTGATCGTTACCCGGTTCTTAACTTTGTGGTCATCAGGGAACCCGTGATAGCTCAGTTGGTAGAGCGGAGGACTGTAGTGGTTGCATTGTACAGAGATCCTTAGGTCGGCGGTTCGACTCCGTCTCGCGGGATTTATTTTATTTTTATCTGTGAGTGTTCTTCATGCAGCCTCATTATTCAAAGCTTTGGCTATTGTAATAGGCACATTAACAAAGTGATACTTTGCACCGTCTGCAGTGTAGATGTGTGTCTTATTGAAGCTGGTCTGCCCTCGCTTGTAAACAAAGCCAATCCAGAAGAAGACCCTAGAGAAAGTCCCATGAGAAATTCATTCACGAAAGATCTGATTTAGCTGACGACCCTCTCATGTTTACTTTAGAGAAGTGTCGGAGAGCAAACACATCGTGTGCACGGTACATCAGAAGCCTGACGATATACAGGTGGGGTGCTCCATCCACAACAATGACAATAAATTTGGAAAAGAAAAAAGTAGAGAGCACATTAAGAAATAATAATAATAATAATCATAATCATAATCATAATCATAATAATAATAATAATAATAATAATAATAATAATAATAATAAACTTGCAAAACCTGGAAGAAAGCAATTCTAGCAAAGGTATAAGATTGAATGACAACTGAGGCTTGATGTAATAATAATAACAATTGATGAGTCAACAATGTAAAGTAGCAACTAAGTATCGTTCAAGTATGTTCTACGTTATTCTAATTGTGGTGATTCATTCTCCATGACACCTATGATAAGAGATCGATATATTGGCGGACCCTATAGCCTATTCGTCAGCGGTGATCTCCGATCTCTCAGAATATTCAGACGGCATTCTGTCTTGGCGGACACTGATTAGCTGGCTGTCACAGAAGGTGGTTTAATAAGTCAATACAGAATAGCCAATCGGCAGAATGCGGAAAAGAACACGCAAAATAAACAGTGTGTGTGATCTATATAATCTTCACAGACTTTACACGCATCGCACGTGCATGCAATGCTTCCCACAATGCAATGTTTCTACCAAAACACACTGAATCAAAATGTTGAATGTTTTACGGAGCTCTGACACCACAAAGCTCATTGATTAGTGCCGAGGCGGCGGTCTCTCTGTTAGCCCGATAGAGAGGCAGCTTAGGTCTCTTACATATATAAGTGGGCATAGGGGCTGTCGCTCTCCAGTCGGCGATGGCTTCCCTCAGTGTAGCGTTTCTCCTCTTCGTCCTCATCGTCACCGCAGTTCACGCGTGCAATTTCGTCATTCTCGATTTGACTGAATTCACGCAATTGGTCTTCGATTCCTTCGACACAAGTAAATTGAGAAATGACCTGGATTGCTTCAGCGCATGTGGAGATCGCTGCACTGGAGTCGCCTGGAATGAGGCCACGAAAGATTGCTACGTTCTGACGTCACAGTTCCAACAAAACGGAACAAGCGCAATTATACTTCCAGTCAATAACCTTGTCGTTTTCGCCAGAGAAGAATTTGCTTGCGGCACTCAAAGTGCGTCCGAGGTTATTTGGGACATTCAAAAAAAAAAAAAAAAAAATCTATTTATTCCCAAGCAAATGTGGTTAATATGTTCAATTGGCACATCCCATACAATTTCATTGTCTTTTCAGTTTGTACCGACTGTTCAGATGCCTATCGAAGTGAAGGCACGCAGAGCGGACTGTTTCTCTTGGGGTTGACCGGTCAAGATGCCTCGCTCAGATTATTCACAGTCTTTTGCGAGATGGACACCGCAGATGACCAGTGGCTGGTTAGTAATTCACAAAATCATTATTACATAACATGATTTCCTCTTTGCGGATCAGGTTTTCCAGAGGAGGGTGGATGGAAGTGTGGATTTTTACAGGGATTGGCAAAGTTATGTGCGAGGATTCGGTGACATGCTGACGGAGTTCTGGCTGGGTGAGCTCAAAGTAAGCTTAGGTGCAAAAGAAACGCAAACATGGCTCAATTGGTTTAATAATAAGTTAATCCAAGTTTCGGTCTACTATTATATTGTACACAGTGCACAAATCTACTCTCTTAATTTTCAAACCTTATGCGATTCAAAATTGATTTTCTTGCGCAGCCAATCCATGCATCCTGGTAAACATTATTTCGAGTACATCCATGACAAGATGACTTTGATAGACAATAAAATTGACTGGAACGATACTCCAATGAGTGCTTTACTCAGAAGCAATCAGACTTTCGAAGAAAAAAAAGGCATTCTGGGAAGGCTGACGGCTTCCTGAAGGGTAGTATCCAGAAGCCTTCTGTAGCGTGGAGTTCATTCAAGAGTCACAAACCACCAAATCGGATACAGTGTATCAACCACACAACAACTGCGTCGTTCACAAATATGTCCTCAAATGGTTTATCTTGGTACACACGAAATTTCGTGTCTATGCAATACACATCCGGAATGTGGTGTTGGCATAACCAGAGAATTGCGTTTCTTATACACCTAAGTACGTATAGTTCTTGTCTCTTTCTATTCAGAATTTCAGACATTATCTACGCCGGATTATAGATTTTAACAAACGACTCCACTTGTAGGCAATGAGGCTCTGCATGCCCTGACAGCCTCTGGCTTCACAGAGCTTCGAGTTGACATGTCAGACTTTGATAACGAGTCAAAGTTTGCCGAATACCAAACATTCACAGTGAGAGACGCAACAGACAAGTACAGAATGCAGTGTGGGGGTTACAGTGGAACTGCAGGTAAACACAGGTGCATGCACTCACGAGATAAGAACATTCTTGAAATTTTCAGGAGACTCGTTGTCATTCTCCAACGGGAATCAATTCTCTACATTTGACGCCGATCATGATAACAACGCAATAATCAATTGTGCTGCTGATCACACGGGAGCCTTCTGGTACTCGAGATGTCACGAGGCCAATCCGAACGGACAATATCTGGGCGGAGAGTACACCGGGGATAATAGCCATTCCCACGGCGTTGTTTGGTCCAGTTTCAGAGGGTTCCATTATTCCCTCAAATTCATGCAAATGAAACTGCGCAAGGCATAGTCTCTTCCTACTGCACTATATAAACCTGAGAGAAATACAAGCGAATTTCATGTAATTGGTCAAAAATCAATAGGTGCAATTAGTAGCACATTTGATTCTCATCAAAATAAAAAAATTAATCAAATTAACGCAATTGCAAACATATGAAACAAGAAAAAAGAGAAAAACCAAAATTTCAATATACTCAAATTATTTGACATTTAATGTTTACATAGTAAAAGTTGACATTGAAATAATAAAAACTACAAAAATGATACCATTTATGTTAAATTATTGAATATGAGTTATCCTTAATTTTTTATAAGATGTTTGTTGATATACTGAGACATGACTGTAAACATGCATCAATCGCATTGTGTCTACAAACAACAGTTTTCGAGAAAACGAAGCAAAATGCGAGCCACATCTCAGACGTCAAGTCCACAAGCGTCAATCATTGCCATGGCAATCCGGTAATTCGTCGACTATTGCGGTTGCACAATCCAGATTACTTGTAAATAAACTTTGTAATCACCCTGCATGATATAACCAAGTTATGCTTTCCATCGCCTTGAACTCTGATTCGTGTTATCCATATACATGTACTGGATTCTGATGATCGGAGTGATGCGTCCCGAAGCTAGTTGAATACATTCACCATTACGGAAAAACAAATAGAAGTCATGCCTGTTGCCAAGTTGTATTGAATGGACCAAGAAGCTATTCATTGGTGGAAAAGATGGAAAAATTACCGTAAACAGGTTGAAGTATGCAAATTAAGGTGGGGAAAACAAACCTAACTGTATCTTTGTTTGGATCTTGTCATGGTAATTAGAAAATGAATATTAGCACGTAACAGCTTGGAGGTGAAATTTTCTACCCCAGCCCCTCTTTCATGTCTACTAAAACCACCATCATATGTTAAAGACATAAGACATTAAAAGAAAAATTGCAAGCATTGTGATGAAGACAAGAAGTGTAAGATAGTGTTGTGGACTGCTGCCTGCTTACTAGCCCCACTCTGTCGTAATGTTACAGGGTGGAAGAGGGCGGGTTTTAAATTAATCTACACGTGAATTGGCTAATGTAATTTAATGAATATTCATGATTATAATTTTGCAATGGAAAACAGGCAGAAGTCATATAAAAAAAATTTCCTCGCGAGAATGGTCATTAACTATAAGTGTGTTATAACAATATAAACCCATGAAAACAGATATGTCTTTCATTTGAGAAGTGGCGTCATTGATATTTTGTTAGTCCACAACGATTTGTGATTTCTTCTCGTGAATGATTGGCTAGACGGACCCTTGATGTTCCTTTTTGTGTGATTGTGATTGTGATTAACCCCCCTTCCTCTCACCCACATTTGCTTGTGATCTGTTTTCCTCTCCTAAACGGGAGCCACGATCGTACATGTGAATGGGGGAGGTGTTTGCTATCGAACAACTCCGCTGTTTAATTATGATTGTCGCATGCGGATAAGGCGACCCTCGTGCCAATGAACGGTCTGGTATTTGTATAATTTTATTTTGCGAACGATTTTCGATGCTGACAAAGCACGAAAGAAAACATATATATAAATCGAAATACATCGATCACTGATCAAATTCACTAGTCCTTGAAGGTCGGAATGAAGTATATAGGTCACATCCTGGCTGTATACGTCTCATTATGGACTGTTATGCGGCAACAAGCTGTGGATAAAGTTCCCTAAGACAGAAACTAATTAATCTGAAAAGGGCAAACTGGTATAGGCAGAAGTCCATAGGCACTTAAGTATTGTTATTTCGGCTATAATGTGCAAAATCGCCTCATACGTATCGTACTTTCTCTGACCAAGTTAAATGTTATGATTGAGAAATATTATTGAAATTCTTTATATTTATAATTCTTCGGTGACTCTGCATTGCTGCCCAACTGCGTAACAAGGCGGCACTGTGTATTCCTGTATATGGTAATAGGCAGGATAAATAACCATTGGGATTTATCGATAACAGTAGTGGGAAACCCCGGACCCAGGCTTCTGTTCTGGCGCCCTACGTGTCAGCCGCATGGGTTGGGTCGAGCCGTAAAACCCCATCATATGACTCATGCTTCATGTTAAGCTCAATCAGCTAACATCCCTTTGGGCAACTGCATGGCCAATTAAAAACATCTCACCATGTGATTGGTCAAGTTTTTTTTTTTTTTTTTTTTTTTTTTTTTTTTTTTTCAAATCAAATCATTTATTCAAAATATACAGAAGAGAGCAATGATCGATAATCGAGCATAAAATTATGCTCTTGCCGTACGTCTAGCGTGAACATGAATAAAAGTGCAGACAATAATAATATGTTCACAATATAATAATATGGTAATATGGTGCAACATGAAAATTGATTTGAAATCATAGAGAACAGTACATAAAAAAGACATTTAAGAGACATTTAAGTATAGAATTTTTAGGCAGAATTTCAAGGAGGAAAGCAAGTAATTGAGAAAAAAGTGGAGAAATGCAAGAGGGAACGTCGAAAAAAGAAAAAAAAAAAGAAAAAAAAAAGGAAATGCATCAGAAATGACTAAGTGTTGCCTGAAATGGTTATAATATATCAACAAATATAATGTAATAAACTAAAGACCGCACGCCTCACTCTACAAAGAAAACTATTAAAATTCACAAAATGCAAAATAATTTATATGTAATTAATAGCTGATGTGCCGATAACCTTTCGCGCATGCGCAGAGCGGCGCCGAGTTGACCTACTTTCAGAGGTGGGACAAACATTTCATTTTCTAACATGGCTTCAAACTGAGAAGTTAAATTTGCGAAGCGAAAAACTCAAGATTTACAGCAGGGGTCGGCATCTGGTGGCCCGCGGGCCGGATCCGACCGGCGAAGGCTCCGGGTCCGGCCCGCAACCCTTCTTTGAGTTTCAATGAAATCCGAACCCCAGAAGACTCATAATTTAGATTTTATATGAAGACTGTGTCAGAAATTGCCCTGATCGGTAGTGTTACATATCACTTGCCTTCAACACGAAGCCATTTAGCCATAGCTAAAGTACGTCACCTTGAAAGCTGTTTCACACTAATTTAATTGCGCTAATATTAGTAACAGGTTATTTTGTTCGCTGGAGTGTGACACAATCATATGAGTCGAAACACATTGCCTGTGTCAAGGAAGTTTGATCAGCGATGATCGCAACTACATTTACTGTTCGCTTATCTGAATGTTGGAACGTTTTGATATGTAATGAATTCCACAAGAATGTGACGAGATGTTACCAGGGCTGATATCCTTGGTTACAAGGATAATAATGGTTAAGTGGCTCCACACCCGCCACATTGTGAGGGCGCTGACTCTTGAAGGCGCAACACTATAATTCCATTTTTAAAATGAGCTGAATGCAAAATTTATTGAGTATACTAGTAACCATAATGCTCTTTTCGTGTGTGTCTACAATAATGAACTTCCCTGAGCTGCCAATGATTGGTATCACCAGAAGAAGCGTCGCCTCTGAAATATTTATAAATCACATACCAATTGTATGCATGCATTAAATGTCTTGGGAAAACAGAAACGTGTCTTCAATGTTTGTGTGGTATTGGTATTTTTTTATGAAAAAAGTAAATTTCTGTCAAACTTCCATATCTTGGTCCCATATATGGAAGTCCCATATGTCCCGACAGTTCAAGTTGAGCCTCTTCTTGGCAACGGTTGAATCCATACTCCTGTATGGATGTGAAACATGGACCATGACGAAAGCACTAGAAAAATCGTTAGATGGCTGCTACACACGAATGCTCAGTGCGGTACTTAATATCAGCTGGAGACAACACATGTCCAACGACGAGCTATACGGAGAGCTTCCCAGAGCGAGCAACAAAATAGCAGCCAGAAGGATGGAACTCGCTGGGCACTGCTATCGCCATCCAGAATTAGCCACAAGCAGGCTAATACTCTGGGAGCCAGGACACGGGCACCGGCAGCGTGGGAGGCAGAGGATGACCTACGTCGATGTCATGAGACGAGATGCCAACGCAGAAACATCTAGCGAGCTGGCTTCATGCATGAAAAACCGGGAAGACTGGAAGATCCGTGCTAGGGCCCGGCTGAGGCCGCCCTAGTAGTAGTAGTAGTAGTAGTCTGTCAAACTGCCCAGATTTTGGATTTTGGATTTTGGATTTTGGATTTTGGATTTTGGTGCTAGTTTTTAGAAAGAATCCCTGATTTACAGCGTTACGCGAAAGATCGTAGCGTTTCTACTACGGAATATCGTAAAGCAGAATTAATGGACCTGTGCTACAAATTAGCCCAGGGGGAGAATCCCGCCCTAGGTTTTGTCACATGCTTAAACATCCAGCAATATATTTTAATTGTTATATAATTACTCCTTTTTTTCCATGTAATATTGGATAACACGGATGCTGAAAGAATAGACGCTACCAGCGAACGTGTGCTGAGCTCCGAACGGAGCAAATGCGTAACTTGTCGGACTATGATGAATCCTGCTCTAAACACACATCCAATGTACGCCGATCCAACCGTCTGCGAGTATAAGAAACGCGCCCTGACGAAATTCCGTCTATCTTTTCACAATTTAGCCATCGAACGAGGACGATGGTCTCGAACGCCACGCCATGGACGACTGTGCACGGACTGTGACCTAAATGCCATTCAGGACGAGGAACATGTCCTCAGTGTGTGCCCTCGTTTTCAAAGTATAAGAACTAATCATCCTTCTGTAAATGTCCATCTCCCAAATTTTTTTATAGTGATAATATTAACAGTATTCTTAACATTGGATTCGACGTTATTCATAATTTCCTTTAATTGCGTTCCACTTTTACACCACTCACTTTCAATTGTCATG
>KB309375.1:0-80962 GCA_000328365.1 Capitella teleta
TGAGGCGAGCGATCGCTCGCGCTCGCCTTCGCTCGCCTGAAATCATTTTGAGGTGAGCTGTCGATCGCTCTCCTCCGCCCTAACATATCACTCGCCTGACGAGCGCCTGGAAACTGCGCGCTTTCAACTTCGCACGCTTAAGTCTGGTGCGTTATGTGCCAAGTGAGACCAAAGCGATGTTTGGAGTGCAATAGGGCATTGTGATTTCCTTGCCGCTCATCGGACGCCCAGTTTTTCGACTTAGAAATAACGCCTTAACAAAGCCAAATTCCGTCCAACTCTCGACATTTGAGGGTTGGGATTTCCCTTGTTTTGGGACGAAACTCAGGAAAAATGGCAAGGGGCAAAATATAGTATATGAAGTCAATGCATTAAAATACTGATTGATGTGTCCTTGTTTTTATTTTTATTAGGAATGGCATCCTCGCTCTCTTTACACTCCTCAAGCACTCCCCTGGATGATTCCTATTGTATATATTGTGCATACTATTCAATATAGTGGGGTATTTAGCCTCTAAAAAAAACCAAAACAGCTCTCCTGGGCAAATTTAGGTGAGCTATAAACAGCTCGCCTGGGATTTCTAGATTTCAAGGTCTGATATCCGACAAATTCATGTGTTTAAGCCCTCCAGACTTTCGATGGTATATTTATGCTCCAAGAAAAATAAATATGAGCCAGTGCCATCATGTCGAACTTACATTAATTAAAACCTGCAAAAAAAATCACTTGGTAAAGATGTAAACCAACGCCATTTTGCGAGTGACGTCACTCGGCTCTTGCTGTAAACAAGCGCACATGCTTCACTTTCCCACTCAAACTTCTCTCACGACCTTCGAATGAAAATAAATATAATTGGTCATATCATGATTGGTGATGCACAAAATATTGCGTAATAATATTTTATACGTATTCCTTTGCGAAGACTGTCCAAATCACGTGAGCAACTGCAAGGATAGCTAGGCCGCATGTTGAGCTGCTTAGCACGGGAAAATTGTATGCGTATGCGTGTATGTTTACTTCGCACTACGCAGGCGCAGTGCTCTGGTTTATTTATAACACATGGAGAGCAGGCAGGCATAGGATTTCTCCGGTTTTTTGCCTGTTTCCGGCTTTTTTGAGACCGTCGGGTCATTTCTGAGATCGATGCAAATCCAGGGAGATCCTGTGAAGGAATTATGAGGGGGGTTGGGGACTCAGCGCTGGCTGGCGTTGCCGCTTTGAGCTTTGCATGCTCTCACTCAGCGCGCTGCTGCTGTGGAGCCGAATTGTGTCGGCATGCATAAATTACCGAGCATATATTACTGACCAAGTCACGGAGATTGCCGATGTCCTTATTGGGCACTTCGTTCTTCCCGTGCTGAGCTCTGGCACCTCGCTTTCGTCTTCCCGTCGCGAGCTTCGGCATTGATCGGCCGTTCACGGAGATTGCCGATTTCCTTAATTGGCGCTTTGTGTGCTTATGTTGTTTACTTTCGTTTCTGTTTTCTCTGCTTGGGTACGCCGCTTGTACTCGCAATCGGACTATTATCATGTTTAACAGTTTATTACTTATTTGTCAAATATTTGAATCATTATGCCCCCTCCTAAGAGGAGGCAAGGGAGCAAGACAGCCAAGAGATTTTAATGATGTTTCATGTTTCCTTACCTTCCATGTTCTGCTTTTTCAAATTGTGTGCTACTGTCTCTTGTCCTTTTCCATTGCCTGTATCTTTTAAATTTCTTAATGATAAACTAGTTTTATCACACCTCTTGGCTGATCCTTGTTCTTTTCAGATTCTGCTTCAAAATGGCCTCAAACTGCCTTACTTAATTTTCCAAATTGTAAAATTTTCCCGACGGAGCATGCCCCCGGACCCCCCTAGGAGGCAGGTGCCTTCGGCACCTGTTTTAGACACTACAAAATTTTCAGGTTTTTTTCTTCTCAAGGCCTGGCAGGTCATGTGACACAACGATCAGAAAGCAGGGAGAAACCTTTTATGTCTCTTTTATTCGGTGCGAATCCATTTTAAGTAGATATATGGGACTTGTTTCGGACACAATTTGGTACCAGGCTCTACCTTATATGACACTGCAGCGCCTGGTACCTTCACAAATCTCATTACAAACGTAGAATTCTAGAAATCGTGATTCGCAAACTGGGCTTTAAATGCGTTTACCGTACAGCAGGACCCCTGGGTCTTGTAGTATGTCAGCTACTACTTACTCAAGTTATTAAAGCAGTCAGTCAGTGACTGGTGTGACAGTCAAACTCCAAGACCCAGTAAAGTTGAATTTAAAGTCTTGTAGATTTTTGCCTATTTTGGAATTTCGGTTTCCTTACGTAGCATTTCTTCTCCGCCAGTTTTTGTCACTTTTTGACTTAGTATAATGAGTATATTGTAATTGTTAAGCTCTCTGACTTCCTCTTTTTGCAATGTAGGAGGGACGCTATATTGCTATCCTATACCGCCATTTGAGGTTGAAGTCATGAGATTGAGGACTGATTGATCCAGGCATTACGATGTGTGTTGTGTTAAAGTATAATAATAATGCCTCAAAGACTCTGTAGTCTGTAGTGCGGCTAAGTGCTGAAGAATGCTGTTATTACAGATGCTGCGCCAGTGTGCAATTATTAGCTGTCAAGATTTATAGGCTGGATGAAGACCCCTTGGGATCTTACAGATCTTTTAAAGTATTGGCAAACCCCAATGGCAGGTTTTTGCTCTGGTGCCCAAATAATGGAATCTGAGTGTGTGTTGAGCCGTCAAATCCACAATTGTCTTGTCTTTTGGGATAGATTACACGAGAAAGAGATAGTCACGTAAAAGATCTGTTTTACAGTGTTTTAGAAGTCATGTTGGTATTTGAGTAGTCACTGTCAGTCTCTGACAATGTGATGTTTCTTTATTACCTCTGGTTTAAAAGTCCCATGCTCTACAACTGAGCTAAATAGGAAACATTGTATTAACTATGACTCTCAGGAATATATCTGCCATGCCAGTTCTCCACTGACACCCTTGAGGAACTTTGTCAGTGCCCACGACTTGATATTGTTTTTTTAAACTGTTGTTCAATTGTCTAGCTATATTGCTACTTGCCTGAAATTTGTATGTATAGACCCTCTTAGCAGTTCCAAGTGAATTACGTTTTACATCAGATGTAGCGCTGCATCCTTGCCATGTGATAGGCGGCTCATGTGTGTTAGGCTATGTACACTTCTTTGTGCAAATGCTGATAAAGTGGTTAGGCTTCTTGGACACTAGCAATTCATGAACAGAAATAGTACAATTTGCTGATGACATCATAATGCATCCATCAGTGATAATCATAACGTCTACTTTAAGAGCGCTACTTTGAGTCACTCCCATGGGTGGCGTTTTACTGTACAGTCGAACCTCAATATAACGACAGCATTCGTCACATGTTGTGTTGTCCTTCATCTTCTTGAATCACAGCATGAGCGCTGATTAAAGACCTTGAACAGGGGTTGGGCGGCTTTTCATGGCATTCAATGCACTCTTTTTCTGCTTTTTGTGGCCTTCAATGCACTCTCCTCCGCAGCTAGCCACTTGCCTTGGACCTGCAAGATGTCTGAAATCGTGCTTCGTCCAACAGCTTTGTCCCACGTTTTGCTGAAGTGCGATGCATCGTCCTGCTGTGACGCCGGGTGATGGTTGCACTTGTACAGGCAAATTGCTTTCTTATTTTGAGGGGTGAACTGCGCCTGACGGAGATGACTCGGAGGATGTAGAGGCAACTCTCTCCATGGTGACAGAAGATGAGTCAGATGACCATGCAGAGAACAAAGTGAATCTGATGAAAATTGACAGAGTGCCGTAAAACTCCACCCATTCATTCATTCATTCTGATGAAAATTGTCTGATTTTATCCCCCTTGTTTCACACCTATCAGCCGTTCGTTTCCATCATAATGCCCATCTGATTTCAAAGCAGCGCCTTTTTAATTGATTGTCTAACATGGATCACCATTAAATCTTCAATCGTACGAGTTTTCAGTTGACTCCATGCTAATTAAAGTTCACGCCTTTAACGATTTAACACACGCGTGTCATGCAGCACTCGCCACGATTGGTTGAGAGCTCAGAGCAAGGAGCTTTAAAGGGATGGGGAACTAAATTTAGCGATTGATGGTATATCGAGGTTCAACTGTATTAAGCGTACTCTGATTTTATATTCTGATTTTATATTCTGATTATTGTAAAAGGAAATTTGTTATATAAATTCTGTTTAATTTAAAAACAATTTTGTTCTTTTTTTGATGAAATCAAGTTTCCTGATGTTCAAGTGAGTTCCATCTGTTTGGTGATTTCACGGGAAGTTATTAATTTTCTGAGATTTATGCATTTCTTTTATTTCCCTGCCGTTCCATTCCTTACGAAGCATAAATTATGACAAACGCTAACATTTATATAGAATTTAATTATTTTTCCTTTTGTGTGGTGTTCCTAATTTCGTTCATTTATTGCCCATATTACCTGATAATAAAACTTTTTTCCCCACTAAATCCATGCAATTATATACACCTTTTGAAACCCCTGGGTTAAGTTGTCATTATATACATTATAATGTTTGATTCATTTATTCTTTTTTAATATGTTAAATAATCCTCGATGTCAGAAATTTGTCAAAATGTTCTTTGTGTGGTGTTTAATGAAAAATCAGTGCATCAAATACACATTTTTGTGTAATACTGGTTATTGGAACACAATGTTCAGAGAGCAGTGTGTAGATTTCCATCAGCTCATGGCTGCAGATCACCTGTTGCACCTGCGTAATGAAGCTAGCATTTCACTGGCGAGGTATTTTTTATTCACTATAGCCACACGAGGTGGGAGGACAAGGGGTCTCACTCGGGTTAGGCATTCACATAATTTTTGTGTCTCTCCCTTGAGAGGATTTAATTCATTTGCTCTCTTGGCAGGTGGTCAGCAATTTTAGTTTACCATGTTTATCGTTTATGTTTTGCAATTGGGAAGCATTATGTTGTGCAATTGGGAAGCATTATGCACTTGTAATTAGCATATGAATATCATGTTTCTAACAAATTGCATCTGTATTATGTATGATTAATCATTGGCATGAAGTGCTATCAATCTACAGTACCTGATTTGGTTAATACATCCATATTCACCTCTCTATTTGAGCTTCAAATTTCTAGCTTCAACGTGACCAGGCTGCTATCTTGTTAGCAGTGCTGTTCAGCCGCATTTTTTGTGCATTTTATGTTTCTTTAATACAATGACCTCATCATATCTGGCGATGGCTTTGTACCCATGCTCAATATCTGATGCCCTTTCTTAAGTTTTCTTCTCGCAAACAGTTGGTCCTTGTGCTTGGTGATCTGCACATTCCGCATCGCAGCATTTCGATGCCGGGGAAGTTCAAGAAGCTCCTGGTTCCTGGCAAGATTCAACACATCCTCTGCACCGGAAATCTCTGCACCAAAGAGAGCTTTGACTATCTGAAAACTCTCGCTAGTGATGTGCATGTTGTGCGAGGAGATTTTGATGAGGTGGGTCATCATATTATTCTGATGTTGAGAGTGAAAGTGTGTTTTCAGAATATGAACTATCCGGAGCAGAAGGTTGTGACTGTTGGTCAGTTCCGTATCGGCCTGTGCCACGGTCACCATGTTGTCCCGTGGGGGGACATTGAGAGCCTGGCTGTAGTTCAGCGACAGTTGGATGTTGATATCCTCATCTCTGGCCACACCCACAAGTTTGAAGCATTTGAGCATGAAAATAAATTCTACATCAACCCTGGATCTGCTACTGGGGCGTATAATGCAATTGAACAGTGAGTGGTTCCTTCATGCATACTGTGTAGTACTAGTGGCCCAGTAGTGGCCATACTGATTTGACTGATGAATGCACTGGCTAGTGTTATGGTCATTATTCCACATCATATGATCAGATATTGTTAAGTCTGTTAGTCACTGTTAAATGCTTAGTATATGGAGGTATAACCTGAGAGTATCTCTGTTCTAGAAATGCTTGGCCCATAATTTCATCTTCGCTGCCTTGTGTCTGAATTGCTTTGTAACTTGACGATTTTTCTCTCCAGAAACGTCACTCCATCATTTGTGCTGCTCGACATCCAACAGTCAACAGTTGTCGCTTACGTTTATCAATTGCTCGGTGAAGACGTCAAAGTTGAAAGAATCGAGTACAAGAAATCATGAAACTGCCGTCGTCTGTTGTAGCGTATTTAGTTAATCAATCATTCCTTTGTATTTGTTGTTTATAATATAATAATAATAATGATGTAGAAATAAAATAAATAAAATGGCAAACGGCAAAACCTGAAGCCCCAATATCATTTGTTCATTATTGTATCCCAGTATTCACCCAAGAACCAGACGAGGAACTTTTTGATTTTCCTCCTTCTGCCGATATGAAGTTGTGTTTGTGTCGTATACCGTACCGTGTCAATTATTATCTTTTGTACAAAGTGATGGATGCCCTTATGATGCAGCTTGCCTCCCCTTTCTCTCTTGTCAAGAAATACTTATAAATTTGCCTTCTTATGTGTTTTATTCTCTCTGTTGAACCATGAGGTGCAACTGTGCAATACACGTGCTTTGTACTCAGAATAAACAATTTCTTTCAATGTTATTTTGTATCTTGTATATTCTTGTTGACGGTCTGTTGATGTTGTGCTGACACCAAAATGGCATCACGAAAATTGCCGAGATGGCCTTGTAATCGCTGGTGCTGAAACGACATCCTTCGGGCAAATGTTAATCTACAGAGATCGCAAACACGTGACAATTAGTGCGTTGAAGCATTATTTCATGCATCATTTTTCGTGTATGAGGTGTAAAAACCCGGAGTGAATGACTTGCTTTGGTGCGTTACCCCGATCGACCCATACGCTATAATACATTATTGAAAAAGACAGGACTCGACCCCTCTGAGATGAAGAATATCCGTCCAGTGTCGAATCTGAGCTTCATTTCTAAGTTAATTGAGAAGGTTGTTGCTACACAACTGAACTCATATCTAAAAGATAATGACCTTCTTGACCCCCATCAATCAGCATACCGAGCCGGCCACAGCACCGAAACTGCCTTGCTGCACGTGTTTGGTGATATAAATCGTCAAGTCGGCAAACATAAGGCAGTCTTGTTCATCATGGTTGATCTATCAGCAGGATTTGATACTGTGAACCACAGCACGCTCATGGACACGCTTCACAGATTCGGCATTCGTGGGACAGCAGCTGGTTGGCTAAGGTCCTATCTTCAACACCGCGAGCAGTGTGTTATTGTCAGCGATGCCAGGTCGGACACGGTCGAACTGGACTGTGGTGTACCCCAGGGTTCAGTCCTAGGGCCCTTAGTATTTTCACTCTACACGTCATCACTTGGCCATCTCCTGAAAACGCACGGCGTGCGATATCACTTCTACGCGGATGACACGCAAATCTGGTTGCCTTTCAAGCCAGAGGAAATGGACGCTGCTGTGGCACAGATGGAAAACTGCCTCCAAGGCTTGCTAGCGTGGATGCAGCACTTCAAGCTCAAGATGAATTGTGACAAAACAAAGTTCATGGTAATCGCATCACAACACGTTCGAGGTCTCATCGACACTTCCCGCAACATTGTGATCGCTCAAGAGGCTCAAGTGATGCTGTCAAATGGTGTTTGCAACCTGGGTGTGATGATGACATCGACCATGTCTCTTGACAGACACATATCGGCATTGTGTAGATCAGCATACTCGCAGATCAGAGCAATAAACAGCATTAAACGTTTCATGGACAGACGCACACTGGAAACAGTCATCCACGCGTTTGTGACCAACAAGCTGGACTATTGTAATTCGCTACTCCTTGGTGCTTCAGCTTATCAGCTGAAGCGAGTTCAACGCACCCAGAACGTGACGGCGCGTATACTATCGGGAGCTGGCGCTATGGACCACATCACTCCAGTTCTGAGAGACTTACACTGGCTGCCTGTAGCAAAAAGAGTAATAAATAAAGTACTTTTAATGTTGCACAAACTTGTCAATGGCGGTGGTGCACCTATTTTAAATACTTTTCGCCTCTGTGATAATAATGTTTTTAATCTGCGTAGCAATCATTCAAATTATTTTACCACATCCACTGTTATATACGAACGTTGTTTTAGTGTGGCTAGTCCTCGCCTCTGGAATGAACTGCCTTTTATTTTGAGAACTGAGGCAAATACGTCTACTTTTAAGAAAAAACTTAAAACATTTTTATTTATCGAACATTTTTCATGATCATGTACCCGTTTTTATCATTATTTTATTCATTTGTATTGCGTTTAGAGCACTTGGATTTTACGCATTATAAAATAAAATTTATTATTATTATTATTATTATTATTATTATTATTATTATTATTATTATTATTATTATTATTATTATTATTATTATTATTATTATTATTATTATTATTATTATTATTATTATTATTATTATTATTATGGTGATAAACAGTGGTGTACGTAGTGTATTTACTCCAATGAGAACCGTGTTACGGTATTAATCACGAACTTTCTTGTGTAATGCGTTAATCGCACATATTCCTAAAATATCTTGGAAAACTAATGGAATTAACCTTAATTGGAGGAACAGTCGACAAGGGATCAAATATAAAGCCTGGAGTTATGGACCGTCGCTTGTGCAGACAACCAGTACAGGTTGCTCACTGTTCAGATACGCAATGATCATTCAGTCATCGGGGCCAATTTCACCTGTTTTCTTTCCCATGCAAGCGATCTGTTGAGCTCTCGTTTATAATTATCAGTGTGCATGTATAGTGCTAATGGAGGATCTTCTGTATGGGTGTCAGGCATTTTCTATATCATACTGTGACCCTGGGGTGAATGTGATCCAAAATGGTTCGAAGATGTCGAACATCGTCGATTTATCGTATTATTGTATTGCAAGGACATTAAAATATCACGTCTGAAATAATTATGTTTTCCTTTCGTGTCAGTTGGTCACTCATTGAGAACATGTTTGATGTGACAGGGGCTATACTTAAATGGCCCGTTTCACTCAGTACATGTCATGGAATCTCAGCTCGATGTCGATGTCATGTTGGTGTACAAATCATTTCAAATTGCAAACGATTGATTCTCCGCATGCGTTTCAGGTTAAATTTTATATTTCAGTTTAATGAACGAATATAACTGGAATGTGTTCATAGAAATTCTCGATCGTCTTTTTGATTTTCCAAATCTTTGAGGTGAGATATTATATATTATGCATGCATGATTACTTTCGTTAACTTATTATAGATGACGCATCTGACTACTACGTGTATAATGATTAAATTCACGTACATGTATTGTTTGTTTAGTACGCTTTTTTATATAATAATATAATAAATAATTATGAAGAGTATAGTTTCTCTCTCTAGCTCTACAAACCTTGTCCTCTTCGAAGTGATATGGACGATATGGAATAATAACATTAAAAATGTTACTTGTATACATGTATTATGAAATACATGAGCTTTCAGTCACAAGAATCCGCGATGTTCCACTCTCAAGGTGATCTTTAAAATTTCTCCAATACATAATTCATATTATAGTTGAAACGCGTCTTTCCTGTTCTGAAATATAATTTAATTGCGTGTACAATGCTGTGCGCTAATACTAGCATATGTACCATGCATTATATGACTCCCAGAGCGCGTACTCCTTAATGTGGACTGTTGTTCCAATGATAAGACGTTCCCTATTACTGAACGTGTGTGGTCTAAAAAGGACTCGAACCCCTCCCTGCGAAATAAAACAAAAAATTCGTTTGTATATAAAGGTTTAAACGAAGGCCACTATTGTCCAACGAAATTAGGTTCACACGCTGTATGAATAGGGTATGGAGAGAAATTGCTGAGGCAAAGAAAAGTCACTATCATGGTCTTATTGGATCCAGCCTTAAACATAAGCGAGGCCTATGGAAGATACTCCGCGCGATCATTGATAAAAACCCACGCGCGCCTCCAGCAATTTTCAGTAAATAACGTCTTAACTACAGGCAAAGAACTGATCGTTGACTCGTTTAACAAATACTTGGTCGACGTGGGCCCAAGCCTCACGGCAAAAATCCCTAGCCACGACCATGCTCCCGAGGACTACTTAAATGGTAGTCAATCAAATGCCATTTTTCTCGCTCCTTCCACTGAAATCAAAGTCTATAATTGCATCATAAAACTGAAAAGCTCCTCCTCCCCTGGGTATGACGGTTTGAGTATTCCTCTCATGCATGTCATACATCTATGCCCCACATCCGTTGTTGTGTGCCTTCTGAATTTAAACTGGCTATTATAACCCCAGTTAAAAAATTTAAGGAGGCGATCAGTCTCAATTTCAAAACTGTAGACCGATTAGTGTACTTCCTGTCTTCTCTGAAGTTTTTGGACGCATTCTGTTTGGACGCCTGTATGATTTCCTGCTTTCAGAGTTCCAATTTGGCTTCAGAAAGAGATAAAGCACTGATTATGGCTCTTGCTTTAGTCACTGACCATATAACAGCTGCTCCTGATCGTGGTCCACATGTTTTTTGACTCTTTTTAATTTGATCTAAGAAAAGCATTTGATACTATTGACTTTAACACCCCGCTAAATAAATTACAATTATATGGAATCCGTGGCAATGCACTTCTGTTGTTTCGAAACTACTTCTATGGACGAGTAAAAGCTGTTTCTCTTGATAATACCCGGTTTGAGTTTCTTTCAGTTAAATGTGGTGTACCTCAAGGAAGCATTTTAGATCTCCTGCTATTTCTTGTCTACGTTAATGACTTAGACAAAGCACTTTAATCTACACTCAAGCCCTGCTTTGTATACGCTGATGATCACTATTTTCCTTTAGGGCAAAACTATTCAAAACATGGAGATTGCATTTAATTTCGAGCTAACACGGCTCTAAAAATGGTTCAAGGTAATTAAACTCTCGCTGAATGCTAACGCACTGCTATTTACCTTGAACCATCGTCTCCAAACAATGCAAAAGTTGATAGCACCCTCATAAAAACAGTCACAGTATGCAAATACCTTGGGCTCTATATTGACAAAAAAATATTATCTTGTACTGAACATATCCAGCATGCCTGCACAAAAACATCAAAATCTATTGGGATAATGAACAAGGTCTCAAAGTTACTGGATGAAAATTGAAAATACCCTACAGTTATTGTACAAACAGCTTCCTTCTCCTTTACCTTTATTATGGTAATCTAATTTGGGGAAGGGCTGCTGCAATTAACTCATCTCTCGCGGCTACTTCTCTTACAGAAGCGAGCCACGAGAATAGTAAACCATACAGGCTATCTTTCACACACTGCGCCCCTTTTCCACCATTCAAAGATCTTAAAAATATATGATTTGAATATCTACCAGTATGCTTTAATTTTATATAAAATTCATCATCATATTTTCCCCTATACGTTTGGCTCCCTATTTCCATTAAACCCGTTGCCCACAGGCATCAAGCACGCGCCATTGCAAATAATAGCTTAATAGTTCCATATGCCCGCACATCAATACGTCAAAATACCATTGCCTGCTTCATACCAAAACTGTATAATAGCTCATTTCGGCAAAATAGCTCTATCAATATTTCTTCCTTGAGTACCTTCAAAAAGAAAATCAAAACGCTATTACTTTCAAAATATTTAAATTAAAAGATTTCATCAGTTCCTTCTCTTTCCTTTCCTCTATTCTTTCTTTCTTTTCTTCTTCTCGCACTGCCTTTTTTTCTCTTTCTCTCCCTCTATTTGGTGATAAAAATTGAAGATTATTATACTTTGAGTGGTAAAATGGAGCACAATGACCTCATACCTTGCCTTTCCTTTTCTTTTGTTCACAATGTTTTTTGTTTTCCGTTTTCTTTTGCTGTGCCTCTCTGTTGTATTTCATTTTTACTCATTGTGAATAAAACTTCATTCATTCATATTCTTGGCCTAATAATTATATCTCATTATGTATATTTTCCCAAATTTTTTCAAATGGGTTCTCAGAATTTGCGGCGGTCTCATAGAATTTCCCGTCGGAAAGAGAGGTGAATTATTCGACTGCAAAGAAGAAAGAGAAGAAAAGGAATTGATTTTTAGCGAATATGCTTGGCTCCGTGCAGTCTGTGATCCGGAGCAGGGCATGGTCATTGTGCAACACCCAGTTGGCCGCTGCGACCGACTCGTGGTGTGTCCGTCGTCTGCTCGTTAGACAATGGGGCATGGTGGAAATCGGCCCTTTTGGTATTTTGCTCGCTAAAGTCTCAGGTACATGTAGTTGAATAGTGAGAATGTATAGCAATGCGATATGGCTGAAGTGGCCCGATTGATTGTGTGTAGGCCTACACATCTTAAGATTAGTGAAATTTCGGTCGTGTTCGTTGAACAAGTACAAACAGTGTTCAAGTGGATTACAATTTAATCTATGTAATTTTCTACGCTGCTAACTTCAATGTAATTATTTATTGGATGTGTAATGTAATAATTATGTGTAATAATTTAATGTTTATGTTTTTTTTTCTTTCTATGCGCCTTCAATTAGAACAATTTACGTGAATTCGTTGTACTCAATAAACAATGTATTCAATCATACATGGATTTCTTAACTTCCGACAGGTTGAAGATCAACCATTATGGCCAAGATAACGCGACATTTACGAAATATACACCCTGATTAATCATCCCAGCGAAAAATAATAGTGACCTGATATCATTTACATGTACATGGTATAAATAAGCCACGAACAGTGCATATTCAGTAGTTCTGATTCTCCCGCCAAATCGGTTTGGTTCACATATTGCCGCTGGTGGAGCTGCAAATGACTTCATAACACCCCGGGAATTCCTTAAGAGGAGCCGCGTCAAATAAGGTTGCTATGGTAACGGATCAACACAAAGGATTCAGATTCGTCACCTCGAGTCGAAAAATGATGATAAATCATTAATATCTTGAGTTATAGGGTTAATAACTTATCACAAGACGATTTAATCGACTGATTCTCACTCACTAATAAAACCGATAAAACCCCAAATAATTGAGTATATAATATTTGCCATTTTATGCGCCGATTGCTCAAGTCGATATTACCTCATTCTCAGCTGACCAATTATAGCGTTAAGATTATCTATTATGTTCAAGGTTGTTAATATGACACAAGTATTATAGTCGTAATTGAGAAAATTCATTGACTTGTTCTGCATTAAATGTAATTGTGAGTGCGTCGATAAAAAACTTTAGCACCCTAGGTTTCCACTATAAACCCTGGGGATTATTTTTTTCGGAAAGAGTGGGGCAGGAGACTCTTGACTATTTTTCTATCTCACTAAATAAGCAGTTTAAAGCCGCAAATGGCTCAAAAATGACAATATATATGCCCTTTGTCTGACCAAGGCCTAAAATTTCCTTTTTTATGTATGTTGTTGACCTTTAATATCAAATAATTACATGGATTGAAGGTATTTCTTCTTCCTTAGCAACGGTCGAGTGCTTCGTTGCTAAGCGGTGGGTACAATTCGGCATTTTAAATATACCTTTTATATAAACTTCTTATTTTGTGCTTAGTAGAATTAAAATGGAGAAGTCCATTGTTATTGAAAGTTTCAAGAAAACTCCAGATCGGAGTGCGGGCGACTGTGGGGGGTGTCTCACTGAGCACGTGATCAGCGAGCAAAGCCATATAGAAAAGGAACAAGTGAAAAGCGAGGTGAGCGGATCAGGAGTCTTATTTTGGGGTTCAGATTTCAAGTTGGCCTATCAAGTTGGCAAATGATCTGCTATACAAAGCTCGCCTATCCTTATGAAAAATCGCCTTTCACCAATAATAATATTACAATAGCCTACTAATTTTCACATGAATACATCACACAACATTCGTTCTAATCATCTCTATCTCACGTCTAAAGTTGTCGACTCTTCTAACAATAATCCGTTTTCAACTTTTTATGCAACGCCAGTCTAATTTCATAATAGCATTTTCATAATAAAAGTAAGGCGTTGGTGATATGAAAAGAGTTCAGCAGTAAACATAAAACCCGGATCAGTTGTTGTGGCCCTTTGCGAAATTGCAGGCTACAACATGGACGCTGTTACATTTGGCGGATTTATTACGTGAAAATTGTAAGGTAACCTGAAAGCCTGAAATTTTAATTAGTGTTTACTCACTTTGGGCCTGACACAGTAGGGCTGATCCACGGGCAATCGGGATCAGCCATAGTATGGGGCTAGATTTCTAGTGGACGTATGTGAAAATGGAATCAGAGCAAAACTATAATTGTTATAGTTATGCTAACTATACTATACAGTATAGTCAGCATAACTTACTCTTGTGTGTGTAATTAAGACACCCAATGGCATGCCAGTGCCATTAATCGTTACAATTGTCTTTTTCCAACAGACTCCACGTACAAACCCCAACGACTCAATTGGCTTCAACTTCGAGCTTCCTCTTTTGAGTCCATTGATGCCAGAATTGTACCAAGCGAACTTCTTCAAACATTGGAACCAATCACCGTCATTGTTGAAGTCTTCGCCGTTGTTCGTCAGACCATCTGAGCCACACTCACCAGTCCCTCTGTCTTCTGAGTTCGTCAGTTGCAACGAAGAAGATCCCTTGCTTCCAGAACATCCAGCATTAACCGTGGAGGCAGTCCAGTACTCTGCCGAAGAGAAGACAAAACAACAAGTCCATAAGCGTCCTCTGCCAAATTTCCAAGAACAAGAGAACGAAAATGAAAAAAGCGAACACCTCTCAATCAACGAAGCGTCTTTCCCAAACAGCCCCATGGCGTTCAACCTGACCTCGACACCGATTCGAAGAGTCGCTGATTCTCTCTCCACGGAGCTAGGAAAGGAGCTCAAAGGGACAGCGGCTGTGACAAAGCCTGCCATGCAGCCTCCGCTGATTGTGGTGTCGCCTGCAGGACTCATAACAGTCGTCCTGAAGAAACAGGTGGCCGTTGAGATGAGCCTGGATCGAGCGGTGCGGCTGATCAACCCACGCCACCAGTCAGCGGTCGCAATCAATAACAAGGGAGACGAAGCCTGTATCGTGCAACGCTCTTTGAAGATTTACCAAAGCCACACTTCACTTGAAATCTCCGCTTCAGCAGAACGATACGTCCAAATCAACGAAGATTCCATGTTGTTTGCCTCCAGGGAAGGTTGCTACAGGATTGTAAACGACAAATTGTACGCTGCCAAACCCACCTTCTCAGATCTCTCCCACGACATGTCCGTAACTTTGCTGTTTTCGGCGTCAGGATACGGACCCCACCTGCTCCTGAAATGTCAGCAAGTGACCGAAAGAGCGAGGTATGAGAATGCAGACAACGGAGCCACTTTAATCTGGATCAACGGCATCCGAGTGAAGCAGCTGCCGAACGGCGATGCCTGCGTTACGAATGGAGAGAAGTTCATGCGAGTGTCTCCAACGCAGGGCTCTGCAACTGTGGCCACTGCGCACGTTAATCTCAAGACGGATGGTTTGGGCTGGATGAAGGTGCATTATGGCAGGAACTTCGTCGAGGTCGCCCCCAACAGCATGCTGGTCTCCAACCGCTCGGTCGAAGGAGGATTCGATTCTGGGCGCAATTTTTTCTTCAAGCCAACTCCTTCGAGATTCAGAGTGCATGACGACGACAAATGGGATGATGTTTATGAAGATTACCAGCGCGAGAGCGACGGAAGAAAGCTCTGTGAAAGACATACACGGCAGGCGTTCCAGCATGCATGCAAGTATGCTTATTGATGTATATTTGCTCGTTTTTATTTTAATTCGGTTCCATTGTACTCCAAAAAAAGATTGCGTTGTCATTGCCTATATTTATGCGTGACTCTTGTTGTAATACTATTTCAATTATACTTATTGTGATACTAACGTACAAACCAATTCTCACTAAAGCTCTCACTTCCTTTTCTTATTTCTCTTCCGTGAATGAGATTATCACCGAGAACCTTTTTCGATTGGCAAAACCAATCAGGATATTTAAAAACAGAGAAGGAAATACCGAAATAGTCGGAGATTCGTTTATTTCAATGTATGTAAGCATTAAAAGTAATCACTTATATGACACATAAGAAAGCAATTAAAAAAAATTCTCATTTACACATCAATAAAATAAAACACGCGAAACACAGCTTTGAGTGGAATGAAGAGACAGACAAATAATGAGAATGATTGTGGAACAAAACGTTTTTGTTGTGTGAAGTAAACGCACAATTGCAATACAGGGTTGAACTATAAAATGCAACATTAGCAGAACACCAAGACAAAGGTGCAGCCCTTCTACAAACGTTACTGGAAGTGTAAAATAGAACGAGACTTGAGAAGGATCGTGATGCTGGAGGCCACAATGAGCACACCACGTGCATGATGATGATCCGTGCTAATTGCAACGCACTTTGATTCAACCAACCAATGAAAAGACCTCAAACATAATTAGGTTATGAGTCATGATTCCAAACAAAATTATAGAATAATTAAGAAAAAGATTATGAGATAAAGGACATCTGTTATTAATTATTATAGCAGCAAATTGTAGAAAAAAAAAAAAAAAAAAAAAAAAAAAAAAACATGAAAAAAACATGATAGACAAATACGCTTCTTGACCGACACACTTCAAGGCACCACACCTGTTGCGGGTTGATTCCTAAATGACTCGAATGTGGGCGGTTTAAAATCTCTCTCGCTTCATGATGTCAATTTCATCCATTGGACGATGTCATCGACGGAATGTCGGTCTTTTTTTCCGCGGCTTATTAAAGCCTCGGAATCCTGAAGCAATAAAGCCTTACTAAGACTCATGTAATCCGAGGAGATAAACATGATTTATCAGTAAATTGCCTTACCTTAAGACACAAGGTTGGTGGCTGGCTTAAAATTCGAACCTCCAGTGGCTTGCGCCAAGTCCTCTCGAGACGAGCACGTATGAAATACTCATTACACACGTTCCCCGTTGAACCTTATTATCATTATGTATGGTTGAAAATCTCTTTCTCGGGTTAGAATTCTCCCCTCCATGGTAATTTCCCAGACAGTCATTGTGTTACGACTCACGCCGCAAATCAAACCGAGAAACTTGCTGGTGGTAGAGAGGAGACTGTCATATCGGTAATGGTATATAGATCAGCTCCAGTTTAATCGTATAGTTGAGACAAAAATGGTCGAGATTTACAATATTGTTGGTCATAAACCGTCAATCACTGCTTCGATATCCTCTTGTGGTCTACAATGATCAATTATACTCTGCGTTTACGTAATTTCTCAGTTAATCATGTCACTAAATCTTCAGTTAATTACGTCAATATTTACCAAACCTCGACATCAAATCTGAAGTTGATGGAAAACCTGAACCGGAGAAAGAAACCTCAACGTCTCAGCCGAAATTTCCAGATGTTACTTTGTGAAACCCAACAGCCGTCGTCCTAATTGCTGCACGTCAGGTCTTGCCAGAACGCCCGGGTGAAGCGATTAAATTTTATCCTCGCGTGGCTCACCGAAATCGCGTCATTGAGCAAATTAGGGCGCAGGCTGAAATCGGGCAATCACGTGACTCGGCCGCAAGGCTGTAAACATACTAAACAAAGATGAAACACAACATTGATTAATTATTGAATTCGTAGAATCAGAAGAGCTGTCACGTGAAATCGCAGCAAGATTGCGTGAAAAACAAGACCAAGACACAACATGACCAAATTTCCTTTAGAGATTAATGCTGCATTTGAGGAACACATATCTTTGAACCTTATGCGTACAGTTATTAATGCATGCGTTGTGTCTAGTTGTTTAATTATACGCAACACGACAACACTTTTGACTCTTGGCTCCTCACTCTTCTTTTTACTAAGTGTACAGTATTTGCCACAAGTTCGTTGGTTACAGAATGATCGATTTATGTGCCATTGTGGGTAATCACAACAGGAAGGAGATACAAATGAAGGACACAATGCAATGACAATTGACAGCATTAGAAAATGAACAGGTCCGAATCCGGATTTTGTTGGTTTAGCCAGGAATTAGCTACTAATTGGCAGTTAGCCCGCTCGAGTGACGTTGGTGCAAATTGTCAGCTGACTCAACATAGTTATCAAGATATAGGGGATGGCCCAATCGAATCGGAATTATATTTTTGGAAATAGATATAGTAATAGAATTCAACAATTTATCAATCTTTTGAAGGGAAACCTCGAGTGAGTCAGCCACCCGTATTTCTTAATTCAGTGGTAAATCCACGGACTGTGTCCGTTTTAACCACAGAATTTGAATTGAGCACACGTATGCGTCTCAATTCTGTGATCCTAACTATTTCATGAGTGACATTATTATTCCATTTCGTAGAAATTGGTTTCGTTTTCGTGGTTGTTCCAAACGCCACTAGTGAAAAGACAAATGTGCACTTGGATAACCTTCCTTACGATCACAGATCCAATTAACTCACCTGTGTAGGAATGATTTCCTCTGCTACGACAAGCTACTTCCCATTAATTAGACCTGTGGGAGGTACATCGCTTCAAAGCCATCAGTATATAGTACATAGCTGTATATCGAAATGACAGCGCCACAAAGCATAAAAAAATGCAGAGAAGAGAGAGAGAGAGAGAGGAATCTTAGCTTAATCGATCAATGGTTGACTCTCTTACCTGTCCAAAGCTAAACGCAGACACCTTGAAATTCGTAGAATTTATCAAGAAAGTGGTCTGACACACAATTAATGGAAACCCAGAACATTCCGGTCAATTATGTCTGATAATGTCAGGTTGATTATCAGCGCAAACTGAATTACCGGTGTGGGCCAAGCAATCTGCCAGGTGCCAACCCTAAAGGCAGCAGTGGCGTTCGTGCCCCGTATCGATTCGAAGCAGAGCGCGTGCAGCAGAACGGGTGCGTACTTTATTTGTTCACCTTACTGCGGGATAACACGCAGAAGCTGTCCTCGACCACTGAATGCGACTCATGAAAGTCGAGATGGACACTGAGAACATCCACGGGCGGAAGTTCCGGGTCCTTCCGCCGATTAGCGCTGGAACGGAAGTAGATGACCCAAACAAGGTACCACCTGGGCGAAGAAAACCAGCACGGAGCGATCAGGTGACTGAGGACATCCGGATACTTGCCATCGGATCTCCTGCTCCTTGTGGATCTACCCAGGAGGAGTTCGATCTCAGCCATACTGGAACTTCCTTCCCTGCGATCACTGTGGATAAATGTGATGAAGAAATATCAAAAATCACCAACGACGATGACGATGATACTGAGAGTGAGCCCACGAAATGGACACCTCGTCAATCCCCGTCATTACTGAGTCGCCGCTCGGTGTCCATTCAAGATGGCATGCACAAAGGCAGAACATCCATCTCACCATCTTCATCGGGTTTCTTGTCCCCAACGCCGACATCGAAGGAACTGCCGCTCTCATCCAGTAGATCAGAGACTGATATCTCTCAGTCTTTTCGTAAGAAGTGTCAATTTCGCCCTCAGCTCACGATTGATATCGACCGTCCACCCACCCCTTGGGGTTCACACCCTGGAACACCAGGATCTCCCTCTTCGCTGTCGCCATTCCGTAGCTCGCCACGATCCCCTCTGGGATCCCCAGCTAGTCCCCGACGACCAGTGAGACTACTGCCGCTGCATTATGCTGAAGAGAGTGCTGATTGACGTAGTGCTGGTGTTATGTACAGAAAGTTATGTGAAACAATCTAGTTCTATCTTATAGTGTGCATCATGCAACGAGGAGACTCTATTCTGAAGCTTCGTGTGCTCATCTCTCGGTTCAGGAAATCGACTGATCTTGTTGCTGAAGTCCCCCGGTTGGTAATGTGTCAATGTCATCATGATTAATCCGCTGTGTGTGTGTGTGTGTTCATGGGAATAAATTTGATGCTGCGATCAAAGCGGTGATTATATGATCAGGGTAATCTGGTTACCTTCTAGAATTGACTTACAGTTTTCGCAGGTTATTCATTTGTAATTGGTCAAACTTCGACTAAGAATGTTTACATAATTCATATATTATTAATAATCGCATGATATGTAGGTGTACAGCATCCATCGTGAGAATCAATTGTAAATATGTTAATTTCAAAAGCAATATCGCTCCATTGTTCATGTCAGACACTATTGTCCATGTCATGCACTATACCTCGTTGAAGTTCAGATCAATTCATCGATTGCAATGCCAGGCATAGAACACGGATCCATCGAAAGACGACGTCACTTGGATACCTTTATTATAATATTGATTAACAGTACGCGTACAAAGAGATCTTCTCGACCATTTCGTCCGCTTGGTCTAAGTGAATTTCTATTATATGTATACATAGGTCGAATAAGCTGAAGCACGTGGCGTGAAAATGCGATCCACCGATTGATGATCCACCTGCGAATAAGGCGTACAAAACTGACGTATATCCTCAAATTGACACATGGAAGCCTTTAGGTCACTGACTTCGAGAGTGAAATGGACAGATCACGCACGGCATTAGCTGTTCTGCGGGTTCTATGATTCTGCATTGATTCTTAATACTTGGGCCAAATATACTATGACTGCATGGGTGGCAAGAGTGATATAAGCTTTGCTTATACTGCATTTCCTATTCTATACAAAAGTCAGCGCGTTTGCATCAGTTACAAGTAAATTATGCGCACAATTTAACAGAAAGCAAACACTGCCTTTTTTTAGTGTTTCCTGGCGACGCGTATTTTGAGTTTCTGATGATTAATGCAGAGCACTTTTTAGGCCTTGATCCATAATTCCAGAGTATCGACGTCGTTGCGATGACACGGCGCGTGCTCTTATTATCACGTGCAAAATGAGCATGTTGCCCAGTCTCACCGACGCGTGCGATTTCGTCATTTTCTTTTGTTACTTAGTCAAGAGATGTTAATTGTGTTTGTGCTTGTGATGAGGGGGGTGGGGGTGGATGGAATATTTCCGGTGACATACATCCTGAAATGCAAATGATTGAGGAAACAAAGGAAGCCGCTCGAGCGGGAGTTCTGAGAATCAAGAGAAATGGGGTCGGCTGACAATGACATGATATAATGTCCCAGAACTGAACCAGTAAATTAAGGCAGGAAAGAGAGGGGATGGGGTCGTACCGTCAATCATTTAATGCAAACGGACCTATAAAAGGTTAGTCAATTGAATGTTTCGTTGTGGCTCTTTACTAGTACACTATTTGACCTTGGTTGCCAGCACCATTGGCAATTGAATGTTCACACACGGCGGTTTATGTCGAATCAGATGGGTGAATACATAATGTATATATGTACATGGATCGAATAAGATGAAGTATGTGGAGTGAAAATGTGTTCCAGGTTTTGATAATCCACCTGCGAATAAGGTGTACGAAAGTCTAGGTCACTGACCTATAAAGGACGAAATTGACACATGAAAGGCTTTATAGGTCCCTGAATTCGAGAGTAAAATGGACAGATCAGCATTAGCTGTTCTGGGGGTTCTATGATTCCGCATTGATTCTTAATACTATGATTGCATGGGTGGTAAGAATGATATAAGCTTTGTTTAATAAATATGACACACATAAATGACGTGGTATATTTAAAAGTATATTTTTGACTTTGAAACACTCATTCACTCATTGTTTACTAATCACACGATGAATTTTCCGAATATTCCGACGCTTATTGTTTCGACGCATGATTAATCAAGTAACTTTGATATGCGATGATAATCACAATATTATTCTTTAGGGCTCTATATTACAAGGGCTCCACTTCGGGATTGTAGGGTGTTCACCGCATTTTACACAGCCAGCTCGAAGAAGGGGGTCGACGATGAAATCAATGGTTGTTGCTGCTTTATAATATTGTAAACGTGATTACTGTCGCTTCTGATCAGCAGTTGCTGAGCTGTAAATGCAATGGCGCAAATGTCACCAAAATTGACACATCGGGGAAGGAAAGAAGGAAAGGGGGAGGTGGTTTCACACCGTCGATCATTTAATACGAAATACAGGCCTAAAAGGTTAGTACATAGAATGTTCTGCTATGTCTGTAATGTATACACAGTTGGAGGTTTATCGCCAGCACCATTGGCAATTATGGGTTCATCTACGGCTGTTTCAGTCTAATCCTTGGAGGAAAAAACAAGGAATTATTTGGCTCACCACCTCACATTGGGACAACGGGTATATTCACGAGGCTATTTCCATTGACGAAATTCCTTTAATATAATTATAAAAAAAGAGGGTTGCACAAACTGTTGCTTTGATTATTGCGGCGCCGGTTTTAGGAAAAGATATTGAGGTCTCGGTTGTCTTTATACAGTCATTTAATTTGAACCAGTTTGCTTTTTCTGAAAGTTGGTAAACATCTGTGCGTGTAAAGCGCTCCCAAAACCTCGTAAGAATAAAGTCTGAAACGCATTTTCAAATCCGATATCGAATGCCGGTTTCGATTATCCGGGCATCCCTAATAACAAGGGGATGTCCAAGAAATGCGAAGCCAAAGATTAACAGAAGCAACTGAAGTACATTCGATAAATAACTCTTAATTCGATACGATGTCAACGTCATTAACGAACACCCGGAATGAATCCGTGCATAATATGACCACAATGCCCTCTGCAGGTATTGAACGAACCCATATATCACGTTAGGTTGCTTATGGATATATCAGTTAAAGTCAAGATCAAAGTATAAACCTTCGTTTTATCTCGTATATGAAGATGATCAGCAGCGGAGCAGCCTTTAGAATGTCACCACTTCAGAGGAAGCCGAGAGACATAAAATCAGGCTGCTTAGAAAAGTGCACGAGATGCAACAAAGCACTTTAATCACACTCAGGTGTGCTCATGAAATGCACCTTTGAGAGAGGGAAGGTTGTTCCCAATACAGATTTACAGAAATAGCTCTATAGGATATGTACTAGTTTATATGTACAATGCTATGTGGCAGCCTTCAGTACTGTTTTACTTAGTTAGCATTCATTCATATTAACAACCATTTTTTTTTATCTTACAAATATGTTTGACCAATACCTAGATAATAATGCAATATGCGACCAAATTGTATCGTTTCAGTATATGCCACAAAGAGATCACATCCAGGTAACCCTGTTTGTACTACCCTTAATTATAACAAGGTAGGCATGCTACGCTTTTCGGCTAGCCCCCTTTGTTGCTTACTAACCGTACAGCATTTCAACGAAGCGACTGATGCGCGAGAAAAAAAAGCTACTATTTAAGATGTTCAGGCATTACAAAGTGAAAACAAGAACCCAGCTCTAGTACATGTAATATTCACTAGTTAAATTCCAGTCTCTCTCGAAATGATCTGCAAACCATTAATTCACATTTCAAAATAACATGTCCTTGAATTATTATAACGGTTCTTGCATACTGGATTGGGGAACCAATCAGGCATCTCGGTCTTGGAAATGATGTCACCGTAAACGGACTTCTATATTGGAGATCAAGTGTGATCAGTTTTCCGGGCCGGGGCGCAAGACACCTTTGCCCTGGCGCCACCCTGGTTCGCCCCGACCAGGATATGTCAATAATTATACGCCCCCCCCCCTCTTATATAGACACACGATCATCATGTGCTATGATTCGCTGACCGGTACAACTTGGGGTGTAATTTGGAACTTCTCATGAAGAATGCATGCATATTGATTGATTCATTGATTAACATGATGTCTCATTCACACTCAATTGCAATCTAATAATTATTTAACAGGCAATCAGCATTGACGGCATATACTTGTATAAGAAATTAAGCATACCACCTTCGCACAGAAAACATGTAGACTTACTATTCCATTAGCAAGCCATTTATATAATTATGCGATGTAATTTCCGCTGACGTCATTAGTGAAATCGGAACGCCTGATAAGAACGATACACTCAGATTAGAAATTGCCATTAATGTTTGACTTGCTAATTTCCCCTAATTACTGATATCGACCGGGAAGTTCATATCCAGCAAACTCTAATCCGAAATCTACATTCTGTATATGCCCCTCTTGAGTTGTTGGGCGGGGAAAGGTGACATTCGCAATAGACTTAATAAAATGCAATTATGCATGTACATGTATATATGCCTTACCTGCATATGTGGAAGGCTCATTGTTCCAGTAATTCAATTGTCACCTTATTCCTCGACATATACATTTCAATTATATAAAATTCAATCTTCGCGTATATAAACCCTGTCTCCCCGTCTTGCCACAAAAGATACGCTACTCCTATAGCTGTATCCTCTTGTATTCAACAGCGGAGATGTCATTCAAATTACGAATCTTTCATTATGTTCATTTCGTCCGGATAACGCGCTCCTGGTTACCACGCATTTTATTGTAAAATCCAAAATAATTCAAACAAAAGCATTTCGCACATACTGACATAAATTTATACATGTATGCCTCACCACCATTATCGCGTTTGCTGGCGTGAATTGCGTGCCACACAGAGATGTGACCTGGAATGTTCTCCCCAGGAATGCGCTCTGATTGAGCTCTGTGAGTCTTCCACTTATATGCCTATCGAGTCGTCATATACTGCAAATTAATGGTCGCTGTTTGACACTCATACATCTATATATGCATATATAAAATTGATCAATGTTTTATTATGGAATAAAATTAAAATATGAACGTTTTATCATAATAACCTGAGACATACATGGACTCCATTTAGGACAATTGGGGAATATCGATGGCATTATCGTCTGCGGCAAAATAACGAGTGTTACAGGATATACATGTGAACTATGACATCGGAAAATGGCACAGGTGTTTTAGCACACACACACACTTAATCTCGTTCCAAGTCTCCTATCACTAGACCTATATACTCCCCCCTCTCCCCCTCCTTCCGGCAGATGGCTTTGTATTAGTACAGCACGAGATAAGAAGAATCTCCAGATGAATCCAAAATTAACCCAAGCGAAGAAACAACGGAAACTCCAATTCTTTATTGCTCACACAATATTCACTACAACTTGTGAACCACACGCGCGATTCATTGATTCAACAAATAGAAGAAATCAACTTACACCATAAATTCATAAGTGTATCATTCGGACAGAAAAACAAACAACAAAAACAATAGACGCCGAAACAAACAAGTAATAAATATACAATTACGCAAGCTGTAGACAAGAAAAAAACAAACTTGGTTGGATATTGAGTTTTTGTAAAAACTATTTTACACGAATAATCTTCTTTCAAAATTGACTACGTTTATAGGTTACTGTGTGTTAATTAATGAAGTTATTAATAATATATTTAGTAGTAGTAGTAGTTGTTGTAATAGAAGTAGTAAGCAGATCAAACAATTATCACTGGAGGGAGCAATCTTTGTCGTCTTTTTTCACTTTTTTCCCTTTCGAGTCCGTACTTTTGGTGGAGCCCAAACTTCCCTTCGACTGGGTGCTCTTCACAGAGGCTAAACTCTCCTGACTGCCTCTCATCTTCCCCGACATTGGCGGGTCACCAGAAGCCCCGGTTGTCATATGATCATCTCCAGTGGTCATTGAAGTCGTACTAGTCGTCATTTTGTCTGGTTCTGACGAAGTTGAAGAAGTTGTAGCTTTGACAATTGGACCCCGATGACTCTGGACAAGCGGCTGTGTGGGAAGTTTTGGACCAACCAAAGACATTCTCCGCTGCGGAGTTACGACTGGTGGAGTTGA
Organism: Capitella teleta; assembly: GCA_000328365.1. Classification (NCBI taxonomy): domain Eukaryota; kingdom Metazoa; phylum Annelida; class Polychaeta; family Capitellidae; genus Capitella; species Capitella teleta. Next base: position 25,650 of record KB309375.1, read on the forward strand.
CGGTTCATTGGAAGATGTGGTCGTCAGTTTACTAACTATCGGAGCAATCTGCACTTTGGTACCCATGCGGATTTTCTGTGCGTGTTCTGCTGATCCCGTTTTGGTAAGAGCTGGTTTGGATATCGCTGGTGTCAGATTCATCGTCAATGAAGTCGGAGTAACTTCAAATTGCGTAGGAGGGTACTGCTTGGCTTTCTTCTGCAGTGAAGCTCTGAGTTCTGGCTTGTCGAGAAGATTAACATAAGGAGCAGCTCTCATGAAGATGATTTCCGGTTGCCAGCCTCTCGAAATGGACAATTTTGTGATGCGTTTGATCTCCGTAGGTTTATTTAGCGTCGGATAGAGGTTTGGTTTGGTGGAGGATGGAGTCACTGTAGTGATGGCAGGACGACTTGGGGAAGACGGCGAGGTGCTCATCAGAGGTTCTGTGGAAGTTTGCAGTTTGTTTGGGATGCACAAAGTGAGTGGTCGATCGGGCAGAGAGCTTTGAGATGAAGATTTTGACTGATTTTCTGACATGAGCTCCAGAGAATTGACGACTTGTTTTGTGACTGGTACAATGGGTTGGTTTGTTGCCGATGTACCTATCTTGCTGGGTACGGAATCTTTCTCAGAAGCATGGATTTCTTGTGAAGCCAAAGAGGACTGAAGTTCTTTCTTCTGGACAGGCTTTCTCTGGGGGCTTGAGATTGTTGAAATCACCTTGCTCTGTGAACTCTCTAGTACTGAACGTTTCTCTGAAGCTGTGGTTTCTTGTGAAGCCAAAGAAGACTGAGGTACATTCTGGACAGACTTTTCATGAGGGCTTGTTGTCACTGTAGTTACCTTGCTGGATGAACTCTCTGATACAGAACTTTTCCCAAAAGCACGGGTTTCTTGTGAAGCCAAAGATGACTGAAGTTCGTTCTTCATGACAGGTGTTTCATGGACGCTTGCTGTCGTTGTTATCTTGCTGGGTGAACCTTCAGGTACGGAATTTTTTCCTGATGCATGGGTTTCTTGTGATGCCAAAGATGATTGAGGAACGTTCTTCTGGACAGGGTTTTCATGGAAGTCTTTTGCTGACATCTTGGTGACTTCACCATTATTCTGATCTGGCTTATCTTTATCTTCATCAACTTTTGGTTCTTTCTTCTGGACAGGCTTTCCCTGGGGGCTTGAGGTTGTTGTTACCTTGCTGGGTGAATTTTCAGATACAAAACCTTTCCCAGAAGCCTGTGTTTCTTGTGAAGTCAAAGATGACTGAAGTTCGTTCTTCATGACAGGTTTTTCATGGACGCTTGCTGTCGTTGATACCTTGCTGGGTGAACTTTCAGATACATATTTTTTTCCTGATGCATGGGTTTCTTGTGAAGTCAAAGATGATTGAGGAACATTTATCTGGATAGGGTTTTCATGGAAGTCTTTTGTTGACATCTTTGTGACTTCACCATTATTCTGACCTGTCTTATCTTCATCTTCATCAACTTTCGATGCATTAGTCGTGCTTTCTGGTGTGTTCGAATCCATATGTATATCTTTCTTTGGGTCAATATTTGCCTCCTGTGTACTTTGAGCAATCGGGACATTGCCTTCTGAGGGTGTCTCTGAACCTACAGTTGGGTTTTCTTTGACTAGCCCTACTTGCTGGGTGTTTTCATGGATTGTCTTGGCTAGAACACCATCATATTGTGGACTTGTTGCCTCAGTCGATGAAGGAAGCTTAACGTCATTTTTCGGGGCTGAGGCTAGTACTGCATCCTCCGAAGGTACGACATGAGAATTTCCATGCTGAATGCCGAAAATATTTGTGGATGACTCAAGAACTTCATTTTCTGTGACATTCTTCTTACTCGGCGCGTTCCCAGCCTCAGCATTGATATTTTGAAGAGGTAGGGTGGTATTATTTGAGTTATTTGTATTCAAGCCAACAAGGATTGGTGCATCATCAGTGTTGCTCTTTTGCGAGGCTGCACAAATGGCCTCTCCATCGGATATAACCCACTTGGTTGGCTGCTCTTCAATGTATTTTGGTGTTGCTTGGTTTTCTTCTTCAAGAGGACATTTTTCATCCAATGAACTGGCATCAAAATTCGAAACACCCCTTGGTTCACTCTCCTCGAAGTTTGGAGAAGGTAGCTCATCAGACTCATTCTTCACCATCAAAGCACCTTCAGCTTTCGTCAAAGATGTTTCTCTGGCTGAAATATCTTGTGTTGTTAAGGTAGACGACAATGTTTCAGCTAAAATATTGCCCTTCTCAGTATTACTACTCGAGGGGACATCAGCAATTTGATTAACTTCAGCTTCAGTTCGGGTAGCTGAAATTTTATCCGAAAGTTGGAGTAAGCTTTCTTCTTTCAATATATCAGGTTGGTCTTCAATTGGTGTTTGGAAAGCTTCATTGCATAATGGCTGAGGGGATTCTTCAGAACAAACACCGTCTGGATCCAAAATTGTTATCTGCTCTTCTTGGAGAAGAGGCTCTTCAAAGTTTATATCGTCACAATTTTGTGCCTCATCCAGAGGAACTGCTTCTACACTTGTAACATGTGAATTAATAGTAATGGAAGATTCGGATGTACTGACAAGCGGAGTTCGAGCATGTTGTGGGCCTTGATTTTCTTCTGATTCGTCGACGTGTGAATCACTGTCGAATTCATCCCAACTGCTACCTTCCCAGCTACTCTTTTCGTCATCATCATCATCATAGGAATCACCAGATGATTGATGGTCTCTAGAGATACTGGAGTCATACTCGTCCCAGGTACTGGTCGAGCATGTTTTTTCGCGAAGTCGTTGAACTCCGCGGTGGAGGGCAGCTGGTTTTTGATCATCAAGGGTAGCATGCTGAACATTTTCATCATCACTCGTCAGTACATCCTCATCTGTGTTAAACCCGATACCCCGAGGCCGGAGGATTCGGGTTGGAGTCGAAAAAGGCGTCCTCGTTGTCGACGCTGTGGTTAAAAAATTGGCCGCGACGCTTTCGACGTTCCTCAAGAGTCTCTTTTGGAGAGTCAGCAGCGTCGAAGCTGTGTTGCTGAGGTCCTGAAAGAAAGGATAATCACGTTAGTTTGGCTTTACATGGTGAGGTAGCTACGATGAAAATCAAAGGTTATTCTTGTGTAAGTTTGGTGTAAGCTCATTCAAAGCCATGAAGACACCAGAGAAAGGACGAAACGTAGAGACACGTAATTAAAGTGCAAAATAATCACTCAAACATATTTGGCATACATATATTATTGGATTAGACAAAAGGGTTAGTAGAAGAAGTCTAAGGAAAGCCTTGATACCTAGTAAACTGTACCTAGGTTAGAGGACACAGCCCCCCTCTCTCGGCGTCGTCTCCGTCTGGCAGCCAAACTGTTCTCTGTCGAATCTTCTACTTGTCCTACAGGTTTCTGCGTTCGTTGTTGGTTTTGTTGGTGCTGCTGCTCTTGGTGATCATCTTCATTATTTGCAGGAAAGTTGCCTGGTCCAGCAATGTGCATCAGACTTCTTGACCGAGTGTTGACTCCGATGTGCACGTGTGGTACAACATCGGTCATCGTAGAGTGGTCAGCCAGATTATCCTTCCCCTTGCCAACATCCTCTGTCTGGACAGCAATGTCCTCCATATCAGGACTATCATCTGAATCAGACTCACTTTCTGAGTCTGAATCAGAGTCGTCGGAGTCATCGGAGCTTTCGCTCTCGGAGATGGAGGATTTGATACTTCGTGGGGCTGGGGCTCGAACCTTAGTGATGTCAGGCTCTGTCTGAGTGTCTTGTGTGGACATCCGGATACTCATGTTCTTATGCATTGGGGATCTCCGGGTGGTGAGAGGTCGATCGAGGTCATGAATATATCCGATATCGACCTTGCCCGCGACGTAGTTGACCACTTTGTCGATTGTGGCTGGGAGCTCTTGAACGTTGAATTCGTTCAGTGTTGATAACTTCTCTTGGACATCTTTCTTCAGCAGTAGTAGTTCAATATCCTTTCCTTTCAGAATGACTTCAGTCAGGTTGCAGGTGCTTCGTAAGCTTTCGACTTGAACTGTCAGGTCTTTTTTGTTGTTGATGATGTCCATGCAATCCTTGCCGTATATGTTCTGAAGCTCTTGTATCAACTGCTTTTCTTGATTCCGTATCTCCTGGATACATTGAATGGCCATGTCATGGACGCTCTGCTCGACATCTCTGATGACCTGGTGACACTTGTTCATCGATTGCATCTGACCGTCAAACTTAAAGATCTTCTGCTTACATGCGTCAAGTAGGTTTGTGATGTTCTCCTTGTACTTGACAACGGCATCCCCGAATTGAGTGATTTCATGATCTTTGTGTTCATTGAAGGTACACAACACACAGATGCAGGTCTCGCAGGGTTCGCAATAGAATCGAACCACCTCATCCTTGTGCTCGTGGCATTCAATATCCTTCTCAATCTCAACATCAAACAGCGAGTGAGACGCTGTGACTTTGGTTTCCTTGTGCATCGTTACACAATCCTTGCAAAGCAACTTCGCACAATCCAGGCACTTGGATTGAGCCTCCTTGTGCTTGCGATTCACCATCTTGCAGATGTCGCAGAAGGGGAACTTGGATGGCTTCTGGCGCTGGACAATCTCCGACAGACTGGACACCAGGAAGTTGTCTGGAAGCTTCTTGACACCTCCGATGGGCAGCTGAGTGCGCTTGCGACATAGCGGGCAGGTGAACTCGCGGTAGTCGGTATACTTCTTGTACGTCGATTCTGACAGGATGTGGTTCTCGATGCACTGCTCGCAGAAAGTGTGAAGGCAGTTGAGACTCTTTGGACTCTTGTAAGCCTCCAGGCAGATCTTGCACACGAGAAATTCGTCATGGATTTCTTGGGCGAGTTTCGTGCCCGGGGTGGCGGACATGCTGAAGTTTCCTTTGTCCTTCGGACTCGGAGAATGGCCGGGCTGCAATGAAATGTGTAACCATGAAAGACCATATTATTATAGAACACGGTGTTCATGACACCAGCAACACAACACCAGAACAATAACAATGAAGTTGCCGGATCGAGGAGTTGTTTCAGACAGTTGACGTGAATTATCATTAAAGAGCACACAGGACTTCTCTTTGTATTTATATGACCATGACAGACTAGTTAATCAAACAGATTCATGCAACGCATACAAGCTCTTTTTTATCTCCAGAAGAAGTAAGTTCAAGCATTTCCGTCAGTGAGGCTCCATTTAATCTTCTTCAGCTGTTGCACAGCGCCCCGACTGCAAAATAATGTCTGCTACACATACTTGAGAGAGTTGGAAAGGTATGTTGAGGTTTCTCGATGTCTTTGTAATGATCTAACTCGGAATGTTTGTCAGTGATGCTTTGTAAAGAGAATGTGATTATGGCTTTCGTTACTGATTTGCATCCAATTGCCTTCGACATTGCTTCTGGTATTACGATCTTTGCAAGTCATTATACCCTTTTCCTTGTATTGTAAATCTAATCATTGAGTGGGCTGAACCTGTAGCGATTGCGTGTAGGACGTTTCATTTGAATGTATATATAATTTATAACTTGTCCGTGATATCATATAGAATGCACCCCGTGTATTTTGCATACACAAGCATGCACACGGTTTATTCAAACGCCATTACAAAAATATTATATACGAGCCAATGTTGTCAATGTATTGTGGAACACATATTCTATGCATATGTGGAATATGGCCGACAGGTTAGGTAAACCAATGCGTAATCAGTAACCTGTAACAATGCAGCACGTGGCAGAATTAAGACTGTATCCCAATAACCCAATCGCTCTATCACCCAGTATGCGTCTGGGGGAGGTGTACACAAAACCTGTGCCGATAATTTATGCGCAAAATGTTATTCTACACCGCTGCGGCCCCATCGTAAGTACTTATGCACTCTATTACAATTATGTCTTATTTTTATTCTCTTTAACTAACTGGCGAGGGAAATTCCACAATGAATATTAGCATGTTGTGAAAAAAAAGATTCCCGCGGAATGCACAGTGATATAAATACCTCGTTCGATGACATTTCCTTCGTGAATTTCATTCCATTCCAAACGAAAATAAAGCCAAGAGCGAAGCGAGAAGGAAGAAGCAACCGGCGTAGTATGGACAGAGGTGGATTTCTTGCGATTAGTCGTTAGCTTCACCTGCCGATCTCTCGCTTTCTAAATATAAATGAACATCCTCAGAGGGAAGGGCAGAGGCAGCTATTGCTCCAACCGGCCTATAGCCTACAACACGCACAGGCTACGCCATCAGTAGCGCCGCATTTAAACTTGTACTTGAGTCATACTTTTTGGCTGGCCCTCAAGTTTCTTGAGGCAGCTATACATCAGGGCAAGTAGGATCGAATCACGAGTTCATGATTACGCAATTCCAATTTATACGTGTGTGAATATAGTATTGCGTGGTCTATTTACATGGTTAACTAATTGTTATGCGATATATGAATTGATAGACCGTATGATTTGACTTCCTGTAGCAATACTTATATCCGCGTATATTTACAGGGAAGATATGGATTGGACTAGCATAAAGCAACAACGCAGGAGGATTCAGCTGTCGGTTGCTGGCAGAGACGGGCTTCCCATACAACATCTACCGAACACCGAATCGCTCTCCTTTCTCTCTATAAATAACCCAAACTACAAGTCTTAAACTGCACCAATGTTGATCCGCAGTTTTTTTTCCCGCCGACTGGATCAAGATGAGTCATAGACTGCGTCAAACTCCGTTTTAAAATATCAGCTATAAACTTACGATGAGTGTTTATAAGATAACGAGAAATGAGTTCAACTGGGGTTATGGGTTTAATCCTCCATTTACCCCGACTTACGTCTCTGCTATACGTTGGTTATATTATTATTAATAACTAGATGATTGATTCGTTTGGGTTAGTAATATTTTGCTGCATGGCATGTTCTCCTGCCTTGTGGGAATTAATTTTGGGTGTAGAAGGTCTCGATTTGTTCGCAAATAATTAATGGTTCTTACCCATACATCAATGGAGGGAGGGTACTGTCAGAACGAGGGCATCTGTGAATAAAGTTTCAACCCATCCAGTACAAATACCTAATTATTACTTTTACATTGTACTCTGACTCTCTTATTCTCGTAAAGAATCCCGGTGAAGTTATGATAAGGCATTTATCTTCATAAGGCCACTTTCTTATATGGTTCTTTCTCTACCAGAATTGCATTTGACGAAATGAAAACCAATAATAACAGAAAAGGTGTATTGCACTTCTAAACAGCTGTTCATCTGTTTATATACCATGGTTCATTTTTCTCATTGGGCTTTATTTCCGCGGTTAAGATACACCTCAACTATCAATGGAATTGTGTAATATATCCACAGGGCATACTTGTAATTTTCGAAGGCGGAAATGAAGCCACCGCGGAGATATTCGCCATTACAGACGGAAATCTATTGGTTACACCACTGAAAAGGACTGAAATTAATGTAATACTACATAATAGTATTCCAAAGAAGCAAGCAGTGACTGATTAATACCAAAACTAATATAAACTGCCTGACACTGAAAAAGTGAAAAAGTTTGTTTGTTCTTGAAGTGCCACCAAAAATCGGTGCTAATGATTTCTACACACCGATAAAAACATTGCTCGAAATAATTGTACAAAGATGACTGGTCCACTGGATATACCTAGAAAAGGCGACCACAAGCTTCACCTCTATCGGGTACGTACTATATATGCATAACAAATCAACCAACCCCTTCCAGAATTCTCATTTACGAACACTTTTACCTGCGAACCTCCTGAAGACGGGTCGGAGGCGATGGAATCCGGAGTTAGGTGGTTGGGAGATTGCATTCTTGAAATTCCCACTTTACAATCGGTTTATAATCCAGGTATAACGCTTGCTATAGACGTTTGCGGTTGTCGTCTACGGGAAGTGTTGGTCTGCAGATGTTGATATGTTCGACCAGAACTCAGATAATTAACCCGAAAGAAGTTTGGCAACGAAACAGGATGCCTCTCCGCTAACGATGCAGAAGTGGATGAGTGTAGGCGGGATATGTGCAAAATAATACAATAGGTTGTGTACGCTGTGCTGGGTCTGATTGGCGAGTCGCATATTGGTGGCGTATGCCTCTTTGTGTACTAATTATGTGCAAGTTGAGTACCTCAAATCCCGAAGAATGGCTGGGATAATTATTTGGTCGTTTACGAGGCATTAATGATTACCTCGTTTACATATTATGATCAATACAAATCAAAGGGTGTGTGGTTTTTTTTTAAGTGTATTTAATGCTTCTGTGGTAGTTAAGCGATGATCGTGTAACCAGATCAGCAGGTATGGAATAATGAAAAATACTGTAAGAGGTGAGAGGAACAGAATTATTCCTAAACAGAAGTGTAGGAAAGCGGACCACAGCAAACAGAAACCCATTCAAGTTGGGTTACATTTTTCATTCTAGGGTGGAAATCGTTGCTAGCTTAATTGAATTATCACACAATGTCTAAAATTCGTCAAAATATTTCATCACATCAAGTCTAACTAGAACTACCCCCACCACGAACAGGCGAACACGTCACACACCGAGGAATTCGACTGATTCATCAAATTGCGTTTGTTTTGTTTCGGCGAAATAACTTCTGTCGAATCTTCGTCATGATAGCACACAATTTCAGCAGATAGCAGATAACATACTTTCCACCGAATTACCTTGTTCACCTGAGAGTTATTTTGCAGCGAAAGGTCATGGCGTTAATGATAATGGCTTGATGAAAACAAACACAGAGCATCATTGGACTCATCGCCGAGATTTTGAATTTTGGTTGATTTTTCTTTCTTTTATAAAAACACTGAAATCAGTGAAATGGACAAACACAAGAAACGACTGTAATGGCTGATTGGTAATGATTAAAGAAAATTGATAATTATGCGGAGAATGACTGTCATGGCATTGATCAGCATGCCATAAAATTTATGCCCAATTTTCACTCAGATTTTGCTGTATGGTTTCTAACGGTCTACCATTACATCAGTTGGACCTTGTTTGCATTATTTGATTCAATTCAGAGTGCAAAATTAGTATTTCCAGAATAAATCTGATGCTCCAAACCAGTGGTCAGTGGGCCTACAACACAATTCATGGAAATTTGTCTCATTTCGCTCACATCGATTGTTAGTTAGTTCGTCATCCAATGAGATCTGCATGTGAAGTTTTTTTTATACTTCTGCCTGCGTCTTTCTTTCACCTTACGAGGTCAGTGTCGGTACAACAGAATTGCTATATTGAAGAGGTGTTTTGCCGCCATGTTATTTGCAGAGTCATGGAGGTCCAGGGTGAAGGCCGTTGCTGTAGTCATGGCAACGGCTGGAAAGATTCGAACGAGAGAGCAAGGAAACGGTTATTTTGGAAGCTGAATGTCTATCTGCTCTTATTCACAACATTAGGGTAAAGCAATGGAGATTGCTCTGAAAAACTGGCGAAAGAGATTTGAGGCAATTCTCACAATCTGATGAGAATAGTGATTTCAGAGTTAGGACCATATAAACAGAGAAAATAAGCAGTATATATCAACCGAACCGGGAATTCAAGTGCTACGGTTGGCCTTCAATCGGTTCCGAACTATTTTTGTGCAACCTTGCGCAGTACAAGGGTTTTATGGTGAAAAAAACGAAGCCATGAAAAGTTTGAACCCATTTTATCTGAAGTGTTTCAAGCCACAATCAAATAAATCACTGAAATCGAAGAAGTTTCGGCAGAGGATAAGAACAGACTGAGTATTTGGTTTATATGTTTAGATTTCATCACCGGAAGTCCTGACGTCAATGCATGTGGAGGAACAGAAGCGTGGTTCGAGGATTTATTACATGGACGTAGATCCGAGACGGCAGGAGATGTAAGCGATGCAGCAAATAGAACATGATATGTGTTATATTTTGTGGGGTGTGCGTGGATGCTCCGTGTGGCTATAGGGCTGATGCAAATCTCAGAACCATGGTTTTTGTGTGATCCAAGTATATGAGGCTTTCGACTATAATAATTATAGTATATTGCAAACATTTGATTAAATTCCCATTCCTCAAATTCACAATGACGTCATCAAATGAGGCCAGTACGAATGCACATTGTGATATTTTGACCAATCGCAGTGCAAAAAGTTTCACTAACCCTTCAGAGTATTTCTGCTCACTTGTTTTACTTTAAAACCTTGAACGCGAAACAATTGGACGAATCTCTTTGTTGGTTGTTGCAATTATTTGACTCTGCCGCATTCTTTCATCTTCCATTCTGCTTCACTCGTTGAGTTATACCTGCGGATATAAAATAGAAACAAGGTAAAGGGTGGAGTTGATTTGCAACATGAATAACAAAACGTCTGCTGTGTATTTATGACTATGTTCCATGGGAATCGCACGAAAATCCTATTACACACGTTAATTGTATTCATCCCCTTTTATATATTATTAGTAAAATGCAAGTTCGATGGATTAAAATTTCAATGTTCAGAGTCTGAAAGTGGAAATGATTATATTATATTATATACAATCCAAACCTGTGGCAGAGTGCACGTACGCTTCCAAGAATGTTATGAAATAATCCCATTGAACCGCATGATACACCATGTAGAAAATTAAATAACCGGGTTGTTAAAAAAACCCTACTTCATACACGAAAGGGTGATCTCGATATGCAAGGTAGATTTGAACTTGACTTGGGTTTTAAACCTTGAATAACTTTCTCAGGTTAATCCAAGGTTCCTTCTCACAGCTTGATGACTAACAGATGATTGCTACAAAGTTCTCCCCAATGGGTATTCCCTCTATTCATCACTTCTATACAACTCTTTGTGTACAGCCGTACACTCGTATTTTGACCTTTCCTTTACCCTGCAATCAATAGATCAAGCTTTGGTCGACATGGGCCATTATACATTTTGTAGTCGTTATGGGAGGGTTGTATATCATCTTCCATTTGGGTGGCTCATAATTATTGCTTACTGTTTTATATGCAGTTTTAGTAGTAGGATCAGTGTTAGTCAAATGTCTGCAGAGGCTACCTGAAGTAAATGAACTGTTGTGCTGAACGAGTGAGATGTTTCCAGTGTGTGTTTAAGTACCACCTGGTTTTCTGCCTATAGAATCTAGACGAAGGTCTGGTAGTCATAATAATTGTATACTGCTCACAATGTTAGAGTTCTTCGGCATTCAAGTACTGAACCGCATGAGGAATCAGGATGGCGGTTTATTTTTAGTTGATACTTCAATACTCTCTTTAGATCACCATTCCACTCATATATAGGGATAGCTCAACAATTTTGTTTTACTTTTGGAATTGAAGAGGGGTTTCAGGGGTCGTGATAGTAAAATTGTTATAATGTGTTCTTCTGGTCACTTTTTTTGCGTCTCACATGAAGAGTTGTTTTGATAAACTGCACTGAGATTATACCATGTGCACATTAACTTGTATATACACACAGATTCGACCTGGCTCGTGAAAAGCGGTCCTTACGCGTCGCCCGTTACTATGGCAACACTGCCATCCGCCCACTGGATTATCTCACATTATTGCATGAATTCTATGTCTGGGATAGACGTGTATTTTATAATTCGTGCAAAACTGCGAGTGGCTCACTTGAGCGACTCGTTATAACCACTTTTTTTCCACACTGGCGAGATAGGCCGATGTCCCACCTTGTTTATAATACAATTATATACAAGCTTATTCTGTTTATCTCCACATCTATATGCTGGTAGACTTTTTATAAGCTCGGGTGAGTGTGTATCACAGGAGTCTATCGATCTGCCAAAGGGTTGCTCAGAGCGCTCGAAAAATTATTAAAGACGCAGAATAGCGACACTCAGCAATCGCTGCGACTCAAAATATAAATTTTTACCATAATCAAAGTTGCTCTCGATTATAATCTATATAGCGTCTATCGCGACATCAATTTGTAAGTGTAGGCTTAGTATGTAAAAAAAGTAGGTTAGAATAAATTATACGGAAATTCACTCGTAGGCCCCTGGATGTCGTGACGATGAAAAATACGAATGGAGTTGGCGCAGCTAGGGTCAAAAGCTAGATCATGAACGGAGCTAATTCGCTCTCATGCTCACTTACAAAGGGCTTTATTATTGGCCAAATCCATTCTGTGGCATATGCACCCGATTTACACCGAATCATCGTCATCATAGCGTCCACTTCTGCTGTAGCGATGGATATAGGGCGAAATGGTCTTCAATCATAATGTCATAATGAGGTTGAATTACTGTGCGTAGTCGATTTTTTAAAGTAATAATACCAATGATAATTTGTTCTTTAATAAAGCCAAAATTATGTACAATTATAAAATATAGTTTTTTTTGGGGCTACAATGGTTAGATGTTAGGGAGTCAAAATAGAAACCCGGAATCGGGATTTTCCTCTCAATCCTCTTCCAATGGTTTTTCATCCTGTAGGCCTACGTACACTACCATAATGACATGTACACAGAAACGCGCAATGCATGGCCTTGCTACTCTGCAATGCATGCAGGTCTGTTATATTCTGGACCATATTCACCTATCTATTTGCGCTCAGTCAATGACCTGCATTAGTTTACTTGCACAGCAATGTTATTTTTACCTATTTGCGTTAATTATCAAGCGCATTGATCGACTGTTCCTTTTATATGTACATGTGTATGCATTAAAAAATAAAAATATAAATGAAAAAAAAAAAAAATGAAAAAAAAAAAACAAGGAAGAAATCTTTTTATTTGAGCTATTGATGAACATTGATCAAGGAAACATGAACTTAAACGCATCAATATTGATTCATGATGCCAAACTATATATGCTTCAATTTATGATTTTACAGCAGAATTGCGCAACCAATGCGCTAGATATGCATTTCTACCTGACATGACTTTATATTATCATATTAATCTTTGAATGCATGATGAAAGCCATTGTAATCCAACAATTACAAGGATTGTTAATACTATAACCCGTTGGCTCTGCAAAATCATCGAATATTCCTGAGGGACTGACTCAGTCTGCATGTTGACAGAAGTTGACATATTTATGGCCCTAACAGGGTTCAGCTATAGGTTCAGCCCAGTATAATTGTGCAGTGGACTTACTGCACTAGCTGCAATGAGTTAACCCAATTACCATTGCAGTATACCACCAGACAATCAAAGAACATCACAATTGGCCAAATTTGATTGCAATAAAAGTTTAATGAATAAACAAATTCTAAATATTGAATTACATTATTAAATGCTTCAATTACCGCAATGACCTTATACTTCGAACAACTATATTTAAAATCAGAATTTCGTAAGAGGTGTATGCGTGGCATATAGGCCTACTCTGCAAATTTCAAAAATACAACTTAATCAACAATCGAGTTTTCAGCATTTGAAATAGTCATAATTGCGTTTATGCAAGATTACGCAAGAACGGTGCATCTAAGAGCAGCATTACTTCCGAGCTTTATTTTACATATCGATGCACTGAATCATTTAATGCCAAGTCGCAAGCATAACTAGTTAATGAGCTAGTAGCGATCGAATTTGAAACTTTGTAAAAACCCTGCGACCTTGACCTTTAACCTTTGACCTTCGAACCTTCAGTGGTAACGCAAAATAATTTCTTTCACTGATCAGTGCAATTTAATGCATTTTATTAGTGTAAGGATTGTTATCATTTTAGACTTTGGGTGTATAAAAACGAAAACGCTTGACCTCAATTTCCAAAGCGTGTGGATAAATGAGAGCCTCTGAACAACACGTGGGTTCTGCTGGTGGCCTTATTGTCCGCTAGACCAGAATGCATCGCGCCAACAATAATCGCGACCAGCATATAAGCTTGATTAGAGGGGTCACTCATACCTCACGTATATAATTATGACGGGAGTGATTAATTCACACCATCCGGGGATATCACCCGTCTGTCAGAGAGATGCATAACGGACAAAGTAAGAGAGCTGATATAATTATTTTTATAATGACAGCATGTCAAGGATTTGGGAGACAAATACGGTTTCACTTCTATTGCACCGAGGGATATAATACACCTGTACATATTCGGGTAGTCTACATTACAGTATACAGTGATACCAGTACTTTCAAAAGAGATAAATTTTGAGTATGTTAGATATATATCACAGGGCGATAAACAAGGTACGATTTAGTGTTAATATTGTAAGTCATATACACAACAAGTTGCAGGGTTAACTGCAGTTTATTTGTTAATTACAGCAGCACGACAATTGTTGAATTGATTGTCATTGCATGATTATAAAATAATGTTCATCGATCAAATTTCTGAAAGTTCCTTATGTAATTATATGTATGCGTATTTTTTTAATTAATATAAATATGTACCCTGAGCTGTGTATCATTCTCATTACATGATAATGATGTGGTAAAACAATGGCTAAAAAACACAATTGAAAGGGCAGGAATGAAAAAGTCCAAGAATTAAGGTCTTGGTTAATTATGTCTACTTTTGTTTTTTACATCTACTTTTTTTATATTTTTTTTTATATTTTTTTTAATGTCCCTCTTTAAATCTTTAAATTACCAAGTTAATCATATTCAATAACTGATTGTTGTCCTAATTCCATATCATAACTTAATTGTGCACAATAGCACAATAGCATCTTTGCTTTGTTTAAAAGCACTATAAAATAAAATAAATATGACAAGAGAAGACTTCTCCCTCCAAAATCGTTTAATTGAAATGTTTAATAGCAAGTTAGCATTCAATTAGATGGCATTCTGGATATGGTTAGCGGAGAGTGACGATTATGTCTCTGACAACTGAGGCGAGGCGGGGTGAGCATTTTCTTTCAAGGGCTATATGCTTGGTGTTTATACACCATTAATGGATCTGAATAATAGACCGAATGCCCAGAAACAGGACCATTTATCGATTGGTTGATAACCATTGTACATGTATAAATCTACCTTCAGAATATAGGATGGCTGAGTCAAACAAGGGTTATTGGCTGCCGTTTATTTGTTATACGGGCGCTTGATTAACATCGACATAATGTTTGTTGCATTTTTGGAACAAACTATAGAAATAACAACGGGGTTCATTTATTGCATATATATATATACCTCGGGCGCAAGCATCATTTCAAGATGAACAGAGTTTAACTTGATATGTAAGCACATGCAATTATTCGGCTTGATTGCATTTTTTTCATACTTATATATATCATTTGTGTGTGAAAGAGGAATTATCTCAGCGAGGGCAAAGACTGAGTGCATCGCGCCTTAATGGGGCTGATTTAGTATGCATCGGGTGACAGAAGGGAAGCTGCTGGATAAAGGACGTTTATGTGTGCATCCCTCAGATGTATATACGAGGCTCAGTTTCTCGTTTTTCCGCAGTCTTTGCACCGAAGATCAATAGGAGATATGGTATTCACAGTAGAAGGGTCAGACATCAGACTTAAGAGCTTCTCTGTTCAAGGTTGGTAGCCGTTTATTTTTCATATGACGATATTGTATCTTATCAAGTTATCATACGTATGAACCCTTTACCGGAACGATACTCCTTTGTTGTTTAGGTGCATCTGTGCTGATATCATTCTATATCAACATGATTCATAGTGCTGATATAACATAATATAAGCACGATGAATATAGTACATGTGGTTTGAAATTACAGAATGAATTTCTCAATGAGAATCTAAACAAATCGTCTCTGACCTTCCCATCAATCTATGAGGCATTCTATGTCATTTTATGCCACAAAGACACGTGAAACTTTCCTCTTCAAGTTAACTATAAAAGGCAGAAAGTTCAGCAGTTCAAATTGAAATGGGAAAATGTTAATAAAATGTTAATTTAAGGTCAAAGCTAAACATAGTATATTTATTGAACTTCATTATAGTGAAATTTTAGTTTTTGATATTTATTCAATTACCTAGTTTATCTAATACACTATTGATAAAAGTACATGTATACATGTAATGATCAAGCTAATCTTCATAACACAGGTTATCGAGTCGTACATCGGTTGTGGGCATATGCGCAAGCTTGTGCGATGCCGTTAAGTAACCCAAAAACGCACCATAATTGCATACTTGGAGCACATCGCCTATGACCTAATAGCCAGGCCTATTACATGTATATGTATATATCAGTTCGCATGTTCTGATTAACATTTACCTGAAATCTGGTTGTTGTTACAAACGATTGCTTTCCTGTATTACGAGCTGCGAATGCGATCTTACGAATTGGCAATATGAGAAAGAACAAAATCCATATTCGTATCTATCAAATGGTTCAGATTGTCTGTCGAGATTTAGTTGAGAAATTGAGATTCATAATTGGAGTTGTAATATAGATTGACTGTGATTGACAGACTGGTTGATTTCCAGGAGAGACCAACCGAAGTTTCGTGCGCGTGTGTGGTGAAGGAGAACCGGCGTTGACTGAAGTGGACGTCATTGAAGCAGTGCCGAGTAATGATTCTTCGCCATCGACAGACAACGCTCCCAACTGCTGCCAGACAAAAGACTGGCGTTCCTCCTGCTCACTTCATACCATCTCAGTCGGCTTCTATGCCTTTCTTTGCTTCACAAATGTTGCCGTACGTACCATACCAGTATACTAGAAATGTTTTTATAGTTCTCTGTTGTACTGTCCCGCTAAACCTCCTTAATTGATATCTCCGCTACCATTTGCAATATTTTCATGTCAAATTATGCAAATATACTTTGGAAATTAGGAATGACATGTATAAATATGAAAAACGAATTTGGTATTCGCTAATACAATCACGTGATTCGCATGCTTCTTTGTGCACGGTCTACCCGAAACCAACATGACCGAAGAACCAGAAGGCGCAGAAGTACATAAAAAGAACAGGCCTTAAGTGTGCATCAAAGTTGAAGCATTTCCGCGCAAGCAAGGAACTCCACAAGTCAGTTATGTTCTCTGTGTGACAACAGCCTAACCTCTGAAAGTAATTACGAGCATCACTTTATAGTGCACGCGTCCAGAAAACACTACGACTCCTATTTATCGTGTTTGGCCTCACCTCCAAATATTGTAGCGAGGGCTAATTGAACGCCAAAGGACTAAAGGAGGCAATGTGTATTACCTGTCAACAGGTCTGTTGGCTGAAATTTATCCCAAATGATTCCAAATTGATTCCCAATACATGTATTATATGAGATCGTGTCAGATGCCAATTCCGCTCGCAGAGTGCAAGCGAAGTCAAAAGGATATTTTAACCATTTACAGCACGACGTCAAGCGATCCTCAGAATTGCACAGTGGAGCAGAAGCAGAAGGAATTCTGATTCCTCGCTATTGCTCCTCTCAATCCCCAGGGGCCATAATTTAGTCTATAATCTCCGATAGGCACTCGAGCCAATAATATGAGCCAGAGTCTCTTGAGTCCCTTTTGAGGTTATCAAGCCAAAAATAGCGTCTTTAGGCTTTTTCTGTGTCAGCACTCACATGAGTTGCACGGATCATTAATTATGTTATGACTCATCCCAAAGACAACCCACTCGTGTGTTCCGCCTGTTAATCATTTCATCGCAACTCGGACTTCAGCAAATCGAGGTTGCCACACAGCCACAGGACTTGTTCGTCTGAGCTGATCTCCGATTCTCGAGCAATGTAAAATTCACTCAGCATATAAAAGTAGGCATAATGCAACCACAGATAGCACAAAACGAATGCACCGTTGCAAAATCCATGTAAAACCAGGCGGTGATACCAATGACGTCATTAATATGCCAATTCATTCAAACCATTCAATGCGTACAGGATGCTACAGCGAGCCATAGATCAATACGTGCTCTCTCTGTCTTAGCATCCTGAATTACAAAGGTATACCATGTTTACTTCTCCTCTGATCTGACATAAATTGAAACATTGAAACCCAGTGAGATAATTTCATGAAACTTTCTGCTTTCAGGTGGTACTTGCTGTTGGATTCACATGCGATTAATCGCCACCAATTTTGAAAATTCTACTCCCAACCTTTTGATTTAATAAAACAAATAAATAATTCCATAATCTTCAATTTATTATCCCCAGAAAATGCATACTTTGCGAGATGAGACTCGCAATATTTCAAATATACAATCCACTTATTCAAAAAAATTAAAATAAAAAGCAGAAATATAAATCACAATATGAAAAATTCACTGCCGAAGATATAATCCATTCAGTTTTCCATAGATAAATCCAAGGCAAAGAATGATAAATTAAGTAATATCGTGACAGAATATTCCACAATCAAGTTCACTTCCACTCAAAATTGAAAGCAAAAAAATATAAAAGAAAAAGAAAAGAAAAATCACATGATAATTGCAATAAATATAAAAGAATTCATTTGTCCTAAAATTCAGCCGCACAAACACACGCATACAGATGACCAAACAGATCTAAACGGCAAGTGCTGAGTAATTCGGATCATTAGGTTTGCATATCTGGTACGTTATGAGATATTCCGGGTATGCCTGTAAATGGATATTACAAAATAAATTGCACCATTTTGAATGCACACATACCTGTTCTCCGCGATATACCACATACTCAGCAAACGTGAGGCCCCCTACGCTGGGTCGCCCTACAACAGAGTGATGCCCTGGGGGAGCATGCGCCATTTTCATGGCTGAAAACTGCAGGAAAGATTTTCCCAAGGTAACTCTGCACATCACAAGACGCCTGATAGACAAGTAAAAATAAACCATAAACAGAAATGAAGAGTCAATTAGTACCTCTGGCAAGTGTAACATGATCGGTCTTTATGAACAGGGCAGCCAGTACCTCCGCCAATGCCATAAACATACTGATTACTCTTGGACGAATTCTCAGCAAAGTAAATTCCTACAAATCAATATATTACAAGTGACCCCCGAAGGCATAATCCTCCTCACCAGCTCCAAACATGCCTCCGATGTACGCGTGTCGCTCATCAAAGCCCTTGTGTACGATGGCGTTGATGAACGGGGAGCCATGGAAGAGCAGACGTTCGTTCTCCTGACCATGATTTTCCTCCCCCACTTCCTTCCTCCTGTGCTCATATCGCTCCCATAAACGTTTGTTACGAATCTTCTGAACCTAAGAAAAAGAAAAAAAAACCATAAAATTAAGCAAATATGCTGAATGAATGGAACAGACCTTGATGATGTTGTACTCATCAAATACACCTCCAGCGCTATCCTTGTGGTCTCTGCGAGTGCTCCTCATCTGGTCGACCACAGAGATGTACTCTGGATCATCCTCACCAAGGTCAATCAGAATAGTGCCCTGTCCTGGGGGATGTGCAAAGTAAGACTGACCTGAAGGAACAAAGAAAATATCAAAAAAAAAATGCTCAGTGACACTGAGAGGACAACACACTGTGACTAGCTATCAGTTTCTCAACTCCTTTGATGATCTTATGCCGATGTCCGTAGGCGTTTAATCCGACATCTTTGAGCTCCTCATGACCCATCTCCACCAAGATATCCATCGTGATCTGTTCCCGCTCAAACACTTCTCTCAGCTGAGTCAATCCGAGCGAGTCGAGGAATCCTGCGACTGAGATGCACTCCATGGTTTTCTCTGCGATCTCCTGTGCCGTGCTATCAGCACAGCCATCACCAGAGTGGCTGACGTTGGGAGCAGTGGAAAGGGGAGGGGTCACGGAGAGGTCAGGCATGAGAGGCCCCGCAGGGGAAGGGGAGGCAGCAATCGCGAGCATCGGAATGGGCGACAGGGTTGAGATCCCGCTGGCCGCTTTTGACGCCACAGGAGTTTGGGGCAAGACGGGCATAGCGTCCGCCAACAGGGCACGCACATCATCAGCCTGAATGATATTGCAGTTGAATAAAACAATCACAGACCGCAGCACGCAGAGCTCTAACCGTAGTCAAATCGAGTGACGTCTGGCCCTCCTGGTTCTTCATGGTAGGATCTGCCCCGTGAGCAAGCTGAACAAGAAAAACCCTCAAAATTAACACCTGTTTTTCATGGAAGAAAAACACATACCAGGAGAGCGCAAAGCTGAGTTCGACCTTTCTGCGCTGCTTCATGCAGAGGAGTGAATCCCCACTTGTCAACGGCATTCACGCAAGTGTTGAATTTGATCAAAAGAGCAGCAATATCCACATGCTGCAAACACAAGAACACTCAACAACCAACGCTCCCAGCACAGGAAAAGACGTACCCCATAAGAGGATGCATTGTGCAAAGGGATGAGGCCGCCCTTGTCTTGAGCATTCACGTCAGCCCCACTCTCCAAGAGGAACTCAGCCACTTCAACGTTGTTATACCCAGCTGTGGAGCATCAAAAAGTCAGCAAAACGAAACAGAATGAACGCCCAGTAAGACCAACCAGCCAGATGCAGCGGAGTGGAATTGCGGCCCTGGGTGTCTCTGCAGTTGATGTTTTCCTGCGTTGCTAACTTCTGCACCCTGGCCAGGTTTCCCTTCTTGGCTCCTTCCAGCAGAGCAGCGTCCCCGCGTAGGATGTCTTGCACGTCCGTGTCTCCATCCTTGACCAGATCGAGCGGCGTGTGACTGTCTCGGTTTTTCTTGTGGGCATCAGCGCCATGCTACGTCACACCGCATATAAACCTCATGACTCAAAAGCATAACCACACTAACCTTAAGCAAAAGCTTGCAGATTTCAAATTTGCCTTTGGCCGCAGCTTCATGGAGAGGAGTGAACTTCCACAAATCAGCAACATTAACACAAGCTCCATGCTGCGTTAAGGACAAATCATAATAATTCATAATAAGTTAATAAGAATGCAGAGCACAACTTACCTCAATGAGCAATTGAGTGACTTCATAATGTCCGTATGAACAAGCGTTGTGGAGAGGAACCAGACCACTACACAGGAACAGAGAGGAATTAAAAATGGTTGACCAACATTGCAATAAAATACCCTTTATCTTTTGAGTGAACATCAGCTCCACTTTTAAGAAGGAACTCAACGACTGCCACGCGGTTATATCCTGCTGCGAAATGCAGTGGCGTTGAGTGGCGGCCATCCAGGTCCCGACAGTTGACGGCGTGTGGATGCCCCAACACCAATTTCTATTAAAAGAATGGAAAGAAAAAAAGAAGAAGCTATCACTGCAACCACCAAGGGACCCCACGCACCTTAATGAGATCAAGATCTCCAGCTTTGGCCGCTTCCAGCAGCTGAATATCGACGTCAGAGCTGCCAGAAGAAGAACCTTCATCGGAGGCAACCATTTTGCCGTCAGACGCATCTGATTAAGCAATGAATAAGTAAGAGACACAATTGCACCCTTTTGAGCTGACCTCTGAGTACTTTCTGTAAGCTGTCCGGTGCCAACTGACCAGCGGTGTAGCCTTGCAGGGAGACAATTGAGGCATCCACCCCATGTTGCAGGAGCAGACGACATCCTTGCATGTTGCCCTGCTTGGCAACACGATGCAAAGCGGTCTGCCCAAGGCTGTCCAGGGCATTAACCTAAGAAAAACGTCACATCAAAACATTGTGATTCAAATTGGACACCATACCTTAGCACCGTGTTTTAAAAGACCATCCATTATGTCAAAATGTGATTTGTCGGCCGCAACATGCAACGGCGTTAAAAAGCTAGAGAAAGAGAGGCAAATGATATGATCAGATATCTCTCTGTCTAACGGCTACTTACTCTTTGTTCTTATCATTTATGTTAGCTCCTTTACGCACCAGAACTTCTGTGACCTGTTTGCGCTTGGGAAACGGAGAGGCAGCCACGCAATGCAGCGCTGTGTCTCCACTGAATGGGTGCTTGAAACCAATGGCTTCAACACTTAAATGTTTTTTAACTCTGGCTAAATCCGCCTGGCGTGCTCCTTCTAATAATGAGTGACCTTTATATTCATCTATAAAAAAAGCGACATTAAGTATACATGAAAATCGTAATAAATCCTATACATTGCAGTCGCTCCTGTAGTTCTCGTGTGGGGGCGACATCAAGAGCGCTTTTTGAGTGACAGTTGACAAGCGTTGGGTCCGCACCATGCGCCAGAAGAAGCGAGCAAACTTCAACGCGGTTTTTGGATGCTGCCTCATGGAGGGGCGTGAACTGCCAGAGATCCATGGCGTTCACGCTGGCCCCGTGCTGAGGAGGAGGAGGGAAGGTAAGAGGATTTAGAGAGGAGATAAAGAGGAGGCAATACCTTTAACAGCAATTCTGTGACTTCGAAATGTCCGTATGAACAAGCATTGTGCAGAGGAACCAAACCGCTGAGTACGAAGATTAGGATAAGTAAGTACAATTGATATTGAAACCTCACCCTTTGTCTTTGGCATGCACATCTGCTCCTTGCTGAAGTATCAACTGGACGATACGCGTACGATTGTAACCAGCAGCTAAATGCAAAGGGGTCGACTGAAGAGAAATGGCATTTAGCATTATGTTTTCTTTTGTTGAAATTGAATAGATCATACTTTACGGCCATCGCTGGCGTGACAATTGACGTTGAGCGTTGTCAACAGAGACATCATTTTCTCTTCGTTTCCACTCCTCGCTGATTCCAGAAGTTCTTCTTTGCGATATTCACCTACAAACAGAAGCACAAATGAGTTGAACCCTAAGCACAAGGGAAGTACTCACCGGTCAGGACAGACTTAGCAGAGGGATCAGACAAATCCAGGGCTGTTTTGCCGTCAGTATTCCTTATGTTTGGATCAGCTCCGTGCTGAAGAAGAACTGGAACACAATAAATAAACAGACTGAGAAAGAGATGACCAATCATGCGTACCAATGCAGACGTCAATTTTTCCTTTGATTGCTGCTTCGTGCAGTGGTGTGTAGTTCCAGTTGTCTCTGGAGTTGGCGTCTGCTCCTTGCCGCATCAAGAGCTGTACAACTTCAGCATGACCAAAGCTGCAGGCGTTGTGTAACGAAATGAGACCACCGTCATCTCTGGCATGTACGTTGGCCCCACATTGCAACAGATAGTCAACCACATCTCTCCGTCCGAATCCTGAGCAAGTGATAATTTTTCTTTATTATTAAATCATTACAAAGTCATATATATCAGTATTTTGAACCAATATTTTGAATGCTGTGCAGAGGTGAACAAAAGCTCTTATAGACACTTCTGGCCCCTCTGCTCCTGTAAATTGTTAGATGGAACGCCTAATCGTTATGGATAAGGACCTTAGAGTTAGACATAAGGGCTGGGCATATAGTGAAATAACCGGAATAAAGAATATTACTCACTATTCACTGAACCTGAACACAAATAGTTGAGATTGCAAAAGATTTTTTAATTTTTTTCCGTACAATCACAACTTTTTCTTATTAGAATCTGGTGTTATAGCACAGTGCAGGATATGTTAGTGCTTTATATTAACTTTAAATACAAGAAGATAAGCACATGTATCACTTCATGCACTGTCACTGGTGAACTACTAGTATTTACATAAATGTACCTCATCCCCGACGATATTCTAAGCTGCAACTCTTTGTGATATGTCATCATACTAATTTCATGCACTTATAGACTAGAATATCAGAGGGATTACAGTCATTACATAATAAACGCGAGGAAACAAATTGCTAGATTAAACAGCGTTATGAAATCTGAGTATGGATATCCTGAATATGCTCCTACACTGCTGCCTCGTGCTTTCAATTCAATCACATAAGCAGCAACTTTCTATAAAGGCTATTGATGCATCCCAACCAATTAGTCAGCATTCAGAGTGAAGGCGCGTGATGCATTATCATTTGATCACTGGTTGTAGCGAGCGGAGCGTTGTTTGGTTAAATGATTTTGGAGCGGACGCTTTTAGTGGATACTAGTAAAGGAGAAGGGGAAATGCATGATTGGAGAAGACAGGGCGAGGGACTCAATGAGATCGTTGCATGATTGCATCACCACATGTAGATACATGTAGATATAATTATTTTATTTCAGGCCTTCGATTTTGGGGCAAGCGATCGCTCTCACTCGCAATCGCTCGCTCAATATTGATTTCAGGAGAGCCAAAGCTTTTATGAATCGCTCACCCCGAAAGTGTGCGTTATGAATGCTACAAAACCAAAACCCGCACATTATGAAATTGATTACGAATCATAAGTTCATAACGTTAGTAACACAATTGAGAGCCTAAGAGGTCTGAGGCTATATTTAGCAACTTTAATTTTCACTCGCCTAAGCAAATTTAGGAGAGTGAAAAACAGCTCTTCTAGAATTTCCACAATCCAAGGCCTGTTATTTGCTGAAGCAGGTATCGCGCGCTTTGCTCGCTGTGCATGCACACTAGCAGCGGAGAAGTGGGAAGGGGATGGGATGCATGCAGTCTCGGTGCTGCAGGTCGCCTATAAGCCTTTAATCGAACACGAATATTCGCCCAGCCTTGCCTTTGGTTAGAAAATGAAGGGTGAGGCTGGACGAATATTCGTCTCAGACTCATGATCATCTCCACATCTCATGGATGTCTAAGACATCCATGACGGCATGAGACGAGTGTTAACGTGTGAAAAAAACTCAAATAACAAAAATTTTAAATCAGTAATTTGAGAAAAATCCTCAAATAAAATTTTTTATAAATCAGTAATTCGATTGTGGTATCAGAGTATCAGGATATTTGCATGTCGAAAATAATATTGCTGAATACATTAATTGACTCGGAAAAAAAAAAAAAAACCTTAGGAAACTCAATCAAAACAAACTTGGTCTTGGAAATCAGAAGACTCACCAGCAGCGAAATGAAGGGGCGACGATTTCCTTCCAGCGGTATCTTTGGCGTTAACATTGTGCGAATTCACGAGCTTTTTAACTTTGGATAAATCTCCAGTTCTGCAGGCTTCGAATAAATCTCTTCCCGGGTCATTGGGGGAAATATTGACATCGACGAGGTGGACGGCTGCTCGCCTCCCCGTCGCCATTTTGAACATGACAAAAGAAATGGAAAGCAAAATGCGATATGGCATAATCATAACGTTACTTAAAAAATAATAATTTCATCGTCGTGTTCATTTGTCAAACAGTTCATCATCAATAATCGAAGATTATAACAAAATATTGAAAAATAATAGGCTTTACGTCATTTAATGAGATTCTGCAACTAGAGTGCACTTATAATGAATGAAGATGAATGTGATGTCAGCAGTCAACCATACTTTCTGCCTCCCAGAAAACGCGTTATGATAATTTAAAAGCAGAAGATATCTGGGAAGTGTAGCACGAGAAGGGTGTTTGTTGTTACATTCGTCTCTATCAAGAACGGCGCAAGAGTGACGAATGGCATAAAACTGATTGAAATGAAAAAATAGAACTGATCAAGTATGGAATGGAAGCTCGTGAAATTTGGTGCTACCTGTTTGATCGCCGTTGCTGCTGGTGAGAATGCGTCGAGACCGCTATTAAAAAGACTCATAACGCATCTCTGCATGAGTATCAGCTCTACTTATGGTACCATTACCGTCATTGTAGCCTTGTACCCTGTGTAAACTATTTGCATGTATATTGCAACTATTCATATTATAATTATTTTTTTACTCGCACAGGAGTGAGTTACTACATTTTTTGGCTGAAGAAGAATGAAGAGGATGAAAGAAAACCTTCCAGCTCCACCCTCACAAGATCCCCATTTAAAATATGGACGCCTTACAGTGCACAAGAAATTCTTCCCAAACAAGATAGCATATTCATTATAAATAACTCTCGTGATTGGGATAATATTGTTGAGAAATTCTTATCTGATGTCCGTGAATACCCTGTGAGTTGCTATTCTTGATCAACACTATATCTGATCCCTTTTGTAATGGTAACCCTTGATGCCTTCGTTTCTGCCTTCAGGTGCTTGGTCTGGATTGTGAATGGTGTCAGAAAAGCTCATTTGGTGTAGCTCTCCTTCAAATAGCAACCCATTCAGGGTTGTGTCTTCTAATCAGACTTTACAAAATGCAAGCTGATATTCCAAGAGGCCTCGTCGAACTCCTTGCTGATAAAAAGTCTGGATTAATTTTATTTTTTTTCTGTAACAGTTTGATTTTTTTAGGATCCTTAAAGTCGGAGTTGCTATCACCTCAGATGCAGACAAACTCTTTAATTCATTTGACCTTTGTACTCTGGGCTGTGTTGAACTCTGTAATTTGGCCGATCGGTCTCGTATCAGGATGGACGAGTGAGTTGGCATTAAAATAAGAAGAAGAATATCAATTTATATTTATAGAGGGAGGAGTTTAGCTGCATTGGCTGAGCAAACGGTTGGATTGCGAATTGATAAAGGGGTCGTTAGATCCGGAAATTGGGAAGCTGATGTTTTGAGTGAAGCCCAGGTTTGTGTGTTTCAAATGAAAAGGATAAATTAAATTCAGAATAATTTCACAGGTCATGTACGCTGCCACTGATGCCCTGATTGCAGTGAGAATTTTCACTCGTCTAGTTGAAGTGAAGCTAGCAATGAACCGAGAAAATAAATGGCAGTCACGCTGCTCAATGACCAAAGGCGAGTACTGGACGATCGTGCAATCAATGTGCCAGGGAATTGTGGACCGAAAAGAGCTGAAGAGGAAATCAGCTTGCGCTTGGAGCAAGGAGGCCTCGGTGAGCTTGGAATTTAAGATCTTTGGATTGTCATTAATTGAAAATTTTAGCCACAGAAGGGGAAGAAAAACCACAAAGAGCTGAAACCACGAAGGTCGGGAGAAGACGTTTTCCTCACTAAATCTAAACCGCAATACGAGAATTGCGAAATGTTGGCTCCGGACGGTCAGCTATTGTGCACATGTAGCACCAAGAAGGCCGAGTGGTATGTGGAGAAAGGACTTGCAGGTGGGTGACACTCCATTCTTCCTTCGATCTCTCACAGAGCAATTTAATTACAGAGCGTGTTGGCGATGAACCCCTGACCATACGATTAATCTTTGAGCCAAGCGGTCGTCCAGTGACTGAGGATAATTACTACACCCAGAAGAAAGACAACATATGTGTTGTCTGTGGAAAAAGTGAATCTCTTGTTCGTAAAAACATTGTTCCTCACCAATACCGCAAGTAATTCATTCATGATTGCTTTAAATTTTTTTTTGTACTACATATATTTTTGTATATAGATATTTCCCAGCGGTTATGAAAGACCATCGTTGTCATGATTTACTTCTGATGTGCACTTCTTGTCACTTGACTTGTGATGTGCACGACACAAGATTGAAGAAGGAATTTGCTCTCAGATGCAACGCTCCTATGGACAACGATGCTGAGGGTTCCGCTAAGTTCCGTAATGACGATGTTTTGATCAAGCTCAGATCTGCAGCCAGGTACCTCACCCTCTTAATTTAGCCCATATCTGAGCAAGAAGTGCTCAGATACAGATTGGATCCATTGACTCAAAAGACTTGCATGATTCGTGTCCATCTCAATCCTTTTTTCTTTGTCGTGACAGCCGTTTGCATTTTCCTCATTCAAACAGAGTGCTAAGGCCAAAAAAAAACAAATAGTTTGTTTCTCATTACCGGACGGGTCATTTTTTCCGCCCCAACAAAAAAAAAATACCCGGGAAAATTTTGTATGAGAAAATGCTTACTCCCTTCCCATAAGCTCGATAGATCGCGCACCTCCTGCAATTCTAGCAAGTGCTAATTCTGTGCGCCATGATCTCAGGTGTGCCAAAGGAATGGAAATTCCATATTATTTGAGTGGTGTGTTTCCTGTTGTGTGTTGCCATTGTGGGCAACCAGATGATCTGATCACCGGTGAAGCATCACGAGGCTTGTACTCATGCAACTTGTGAAAAATGTGTTACGAAGCCTAAAGTATACAGGCGAAAGCGCAAGGCTCCATGAATGATCTCGTTGTTCTCTTGATTTCTTCGAATAAAGCTAAGTGCTTTATTCAGCAAAGTGTGCATTCTTTATGATTATTTGATTATTTTGCCGAAAAGCTGCCCAATACATTTATTCTGTAAGAAAGGGAAAAAAAAAAAGAAAAAAAAGAGGCCTGACGTGGTCAATTTTTGCAGGTGGGAGTAATGAGAAACAAACTTTTTTTGTTGTTGGCCTAAACTGTATTATTTACTGTATTACCTTAATTTGTGCCTTGATTTCCATTTGAAATTGTTTTGTTACTTTGAATCTCCCAAATTTTCATTCATCAACATGTTGTTGAGTCTTTGAGTGACATTCTGACTATTCAGGTGTTGGAATATGTCATGATATAACTTTGCTTATTTTAAAACTCAATATTTTTGTTTAAGGTCTTTTGAAACTAGAATCATAGATTTAGTTGTGTCTCTTAGAGTCAGCTAAGCATTCGCCATTTGGTAGTTCCATCAATTAATAGTGTCAGACATCCATTATGTAACCAAGGATTTCAGCCTTATCAGCTGTCTTGTGGAATTTGTTCAGAACCTGCTCTACTAAAAAAATGTTCCCAATGATCATGAAATTTCTCCTCTTCAATTATAATTACTACAATCTTTGATATTTTGTGAATTACAATTATATGATTATTTTCAACTCTTACAGAGCTCTCTTACTGAATGGGGAAAAAATCCCTGCTGAACGCAGAAAAGAACTGGAACAAATGGTGACCTCATTCTATGGATTAGAATCCATCAGCACAGAAGCTCTGAAAATGGCAATTGAAATCAACCCAAGGTACCGTTCCATCTCCTAATACATAATCATCAGAGACATATCAATTTTCACTTCAGGTTATTCAATGAGGGTTATA
Organism: Capitella teleta; assembly: GCA_000328365.1. Taxonomy (NCBI): domain Eukaryota; kingdom Metazoa; phylum Annelida; class Polychaeta; family Capitellidae; genus Capitella; species Capitella teleta. Next base: position 54,274 of record KB309375.1, read on the forward strand.
TTCCACACGGAAAGAAAGTTGTTGATCACATGATGGAGAATGAGGGTCTGGTGGCGTTTGAGCGTACATGGCGACAAAACTTCTTGCGTGTCATGCAGCCAAAGTTCATGCCCTCACTGTGGTCTGTTGATCATTCGCATCAAGAACTCAGTGATCTCGGTGGTAACTTACTACTTTCTGAATGACAGTAAGTTTTATAGAAATGCTTGAATAGTATCATTGACTGTGATTAAACACTTCTGATCTGGCTTTTGCTGCTGGAACACTTCCATATCATGTAAAATTTTACCGTCTTTCAGACTGATTGTTTTAATTGTGATCATAATCTGAGTCGAAGAGTTTTATCTGAGAGTGAAGTGCATGAGTGTTTCTCAAATTCTCTGGGGAATAAATATGATAATATATGCAAACAATCTAAAAAGTGCCTGTGTGTCTGTCTTATCAACTTTCATTACTGTATTTGATCTCAGATCGGTGCATGTAATTAAATCTCCTCTGTTTGATTGAAAATTTTATTCGGATGACTTGAAGTGAGAACAGAAGGAGCAACATATTGTGCAGTGCAAAAAAAACGAATATAACAAGAACCTAGTCATCCAGGGTAAGTAACCTTAGACTAAAAAGCCTATAATCAAGTGACGGCTACTCACTCTATGTGCGAAAAAAAAGTAATCACTAATATTATATCCTTTATCACTTTGTTAACAGTATATTTCAGTATTCACAATACCCCTTTGATCATGCGAGATGACAGCAAAGGTCATTCAGTGCTTTAACTGATATTACATAGAACATAATTATAATGATACACGCAGTTTGATACAACTAAGCACCAAGAGTTCAATCATACACCAATACACAAAATTTATTTAGATCATTAAATCCCTTGAACATTGATTATAGATGGTTGTGCAGTGCTCATGTCTGAATCGTACCAATGCCTGTTGGTTGTTCTGAACCCCATTCCTCATCGTAGCGGTCAGCAAGTTCGTCGTCCAGATTATCCTGTGTACTGCGCATGCTGGTAGCGTCCGTATGTGCCACCATGGAGGAAGATGAAACTCCCTCCACCAGTTCATTGAAGATACGTGGATAGTACTTCAGGTCTGGAGCGACGCCTTCCTCCAGATCGTAGATTGACGGCGCCCTTCTCGGACCTATTTCTTCTTCTTCAAGACTGTTCAACCAGTTGAAGATGAGCATGTTCTGTTGCGTACGCTGCATGATGGGATTCTCAGCGTCCAACTTCCGGAGATCTTTAATTTTCACTGTGTTCCTTTTTGGCCTAGTCACACGTTGTTTGACTTCTTCACGAATTGACCGACTAAGTTGGGGCGCGATGCGGATATTTTGGGGATACCGCGGGATGTGAGCATAGTCCACATCAGTGAACTTTCCGCTTTCGTCTGGCATGATGGATAACACATGGCAACCATCGCCGTAACCAGTGCTACGCTGTAGAACCCCCAGGGTAGCATGCAGCTTTGTAAGCACAGCTTCATCAGGCTGAGAGTTCAACAGAGTGTCCGAACCAATGTGAGCCGAGCAGGACGACGGTAAGCGGGGAGCTAGTTCGAAGGGAGACGGGAGGGGACCCGGCTTCTTCTTTTGGAGGAAGGTCAGAGATCTGTTTTGGATGCTGACCGAATGAGAGCGGTTTGCCTTGCCCTTCTTGTCCGCATCCGAGGCAAGTAGTCTTGGACTTTCACACCTTCTCCAGCGTCTACGTGTGCTACCACCGCTGGAACGCTGCGGTGGAGGTTTCAGGACGTGCGTGAGGACGTTCTCCGTGCTCTGACTCTTGCTGATTCCACCCAGCCCTTTACTGTAAGCTGCCTTAGTCAGCAACGCCCTCTCCTCGCTCGTCATAACATCAGAACTGGCCTGGTCTCCTTTGTATACATCCATCATGCCAGCATCTCTTCGGATGAACTTGTTGAGGACGTACCCTCTGCGCTCCCTCGCCATCTTCACCCAATCTGGTTTGGGGCCTTGCTTCTTTTCCGGGCTCTTCTTCTTCCTCTTCTTCCTCCCTGTTGCACTCTGCTCTTTGTGGAGTGAAGAACACGTGAGCAGTGAGATCTCTGTGGCTATTGACTCCTCGCTCACAGATCTGGTCAGGCGAGGTTCTTTACCAATCCGCCCCGAATACAACACCTGTTTTAACTTGAGACCCTCTTCAACTTGGTGTATTTCTTCCATGATGCCCTTTACCGCCTGTGCTGCCCATTTCTCCCAGTAGGTCCTCGTCTTGATGCCCTCCTCGTCCAGGGCAGTGGGTTCCTTGACCAAAGGAGCCACACGCACGGCCTTCTGGGATTTATTGGGCCTTGGGTCCTCGGCCTTCTTCAGGACCTGCATCATCCTCTGCATTTCAATTTGATCTGAGGGGAATGGATATAGATATAGTAACAGCATAGAGTGAATGGGCACCGAATATATTGTGGCTCAGTCAGTTTAACGTCTGACTGCAATCTTAATTATGACAACAGTGTTGTATAAAGCTACAGTGGAGGTCGAGGTCCCAATTAGTGCCAGACCTGATCAGGCTACAGTCGTTATACGATTGTGAATTATAGTTACGTGTCATTGTATTAAGTTACAATTATAATTATTCGGTGACTCACTGCAGTGCTGTCCATCTGTAATACACGTACTGTCTATAATATTATGTATAATGTTACATGCTATGGAACTACTATAATATATAAGGGTAATCCGGCCGGTCCCGAGCTTCTGTTCTGGCACCCGTATAAGTATCACCCAAATACGTACGGCGGAGCCGCAAAACTGAATCACATGCCTTATATATATATATTCGAACATAATTATTAGCAATAATTATAAGTCCTTCTGAGTTCCGGGTCTTTTACTTCCTTTATTCATTTCATTTGCTAACAGATATATCAATAAAATTGAAATTGGATTGGTCTAATAGAGTATCACATGTATGTGTGCTTTGTGCATACTCATTTACAGTATATATGCACCAAACTCTGACCTCAAATAAATAGAGCACCGAAAAATGAGGCTTTCATGCTTGATTAATATATTGTGGCGCAGGTCTATTGGATATGGAGAAAATATTAACTCAATGTGAATTATCTAAGATTTAGGATTTTAGGCTTATACATACCACGTTAGAGTCAGGTTAATGTTTTACTTTAAAGTTGCACTACAACAAGACCGTTTATGCCATATCACGCAGACGATCAGAAAGAGAAAACATTTTATTGATTATATCGTCAAACCCAATGTCTGCTATATATATATATATTTTTTCCCAAGATGATATTATAACATTTGCACAGCTTCCAAACATGGTACATGTATTCACAATCAAACGCACATAGAATTTTTTTTTTTTTTTAAACATCATTACATGTATACGTGATTCTCAGGCAGGAGAACTTACCCTTTCTCAATCCAATACATACCACGTTAGAGTCAGGTTAATGTTTTACTTTAAAGTTGCACTACAACAAGACCGTTTATGCCATATCACGCAGACGATCAGAAAGAGAAAACATTTTATTGATTATATCGTCAAACCCAATGTCTGCTATATATATATATTTTTTTTCCCAAGATGATATTATAACATTTGCACAGCTTCCAAACATGGTACATGTATTCACAATCAAACGCACATAGATTTTTTTTTTTTTTTTTTAAACATCATTACATGTATACGTGATTCTCAGGCAGGAGAACTTACCCTTTCTCAATCCAATACAACACACGCCCGAACCCTGAGAAATTGAGATTGGCAACAGTGTAAATGTATCGGGCTATACACCCATGTATCCATTGGTTATCCTCGGTTTAAATACTTTAATCTCCCCAAACATGTCCCATAACGGACCTACCAATAACACCTCTGGCTTAACAACGTAGGATCAATTGGATCCGATTTGTTCGAGAACTTGGCGCTTCGATCAACAGATGAAGAAATGTGGCACACAGAAGACGATTGATTCGGTCTGAGCTGGCTCCTGGATCTCATATATTTGTCTCGAGTCAACTTCTCAGCGACAAATACTTGTGACGATTATGTTCTTTATATACTGCGGGGCTTAGTAATTTTACTATATATATAAAGGGACCCTCTGTTGTCAATGACTTAAATGTACCGCAACACCCAAAAACGTGCTCATGCAGAGCCCTGTCCATAAATATTCAATACGTTATAAGTCCCATTTAATTATAAGGTGCCCTTTGAGTTCCGACCTAAGAAGCCATACTTCGGTATGGGGTCTCTCGATAAGGGGAATCGAACCCTTTGGATTGAAAGTCCAGCGCTCGAAATCAATATACGGCCACTGAACGAAACATGTAACTAAACAATTATTATATGTTGTTCCTTGTTGTGGCTCTTATTTACACCCATTTCAAATATTATGGTTAATAAATTAATATTGCAGGGATCCTAATATTCTTTGGATCTTCAACAATAGAAGTAAAGGTAGTTGGATACGAGAGACAACGTCCCGATAAAGCATAGCCCAGCTGCCCTCAAAATCGCTGGTCCAACCAGAGATTGGAGAGTGAAAAAGGCAACGAAATTCAATCAAAATCGATTAGCGCAACCCTAATCTCACAACTCGATGACCACAGCATAGCGTCCTTCTTGGCCTGCGACGTGCCCGTACCAGAAAACAGCAAGGGGCAGAGATCATTCACACACATGCGTCATTGCTATGCAAAATATCAACACCTGAATAGTTTGAGATTGAGCTGATAGACGGAGTATATTGGAGGAAATAAAAACCGACGGGATGGTCCTTCGCACACAATGTGCTTGATATTGTTTGGCTTATTATATGTACCAAATTAATGAAATAGACTGGACTAGCTTATTTTCTCTAAAATATGGAGTTACAAGTATAGCTATAGTGCATGATTGCATCATTTGCCAACACCCGATATTATAATTATTTGGCAAGAGAGAGAAATACGTGTTTTCAAATGATATTAACCCAAATACACAAACAAATTAGGAAAATAACGAGATGAAATTGAATCTTACCACTAAATCGAGAGAAGTTGTATTTAATTGGATTATTTAGGGAAAATTCTGTAATAGGTTACTCTTCAGGGGGTAGTAATTATTTAAAACTATGTGTACTCATATCTATCTAAGACGAGATCTTACTTAGTTATGGCATTTTTCAATTCGCTTTTGTTATCAAACTGAGTTCTGTTTTTACTTTTATTATATATTTTCTGTGTTACCAGTCCGTTTTATTTGTTGGTATTATATTTATACAACTTAATTAATATTAATTATACCCATTTTGCATTGACCTCTGATTGTTTTAACACACGTAGTACAGCAGTAGCGAATGATATGAGGAATAGAGGATGCACGACAGCTATAGAAGACAAATGCGCCTATATTGAATCACATATTATTAGACATTACACATGCAATGAGCTAATTCATAGATATATTCATAGACTGTGATGTCGTGAGAGCAATTCTCCCATTGTTAACGATGGGAGCCGTGAGTGAACAGATTTTCTGCAGCAAAGGATATTTTATACTTATCTCTATCTCGTTTAAAGCTATTCTGTCTGTTTCAGAAAGTCTCATTTTAATTGGTCTTGAATCCTATTCATAGCAAATTAACACATTGTTTAAAAAATTGTCTCTTTGCATTCATAAAAGCCAGTGTAATCGATCTCAAGAGCATCCAAAATGAGCGGAAGTTCTCTTTACGTGAGATGTTTAAACTCAAGTGTACAACATTGTTCAGTATGTCGCTATCTTTGATTGTAGATAATCTAGATCTTTACGTGTTGTACATAATAACGATGGAGACCTGCGCATACATGTATAATATTATCTTCTATGACAATGAACTCAGCGCATGTCTCCTTCTGATTAATTCAACTACCCACAAAGTCCGCCCGTGAGACTATATCGGACCGATTATTTCATTATTGACAGTCAGTAATGAAGTGGACCCAAAATCATTTATTTAACTTGGATGACAACTCGATTAACAGTGGCTAAACTCTACATTGTATAGGTAATAAGTTATGCAAATGCGACTATATATACTATGTATGTGTGCCATTAAACCGGCCAGAAGTCAATCGATCAGTTAATCATTTCGCCTTATTGTCATGGATACCATTTACACAACGAAAAAGGATCTAGGTCATCCTGATTATATGTGGTATCATTAATCCTTACACACCCCAATAAATATAGACTCATTACATGCTCATAAATACGCTCGTATGCTGTTGAGAAGTTTTCTTTTTTTGGGCCGGTTGACAGATACAATCCATGACATGTATAACTTAACTTTATTCCTCGGTAAGCGAGTGAGGACTCAACAACCAATACAATTGTTTTGTATATTCGACCCATAAGGCAATAAAAATTTGACGTGGATCTCAGCGTATCAAACACGTTGTCCAAATCAAGGGTTATTGCGTGGACCCAGCAGGCACCAATAGACTTCCCACGCCGCTTAGTCAGAGTCGCTTATTGAAATTGTCCGATGCAGCAAACCTTGGATTATCGTCGTTCGTATATTGACAAAGCCACACCGTGTATATATAAACCCAGCAGAGGCAGAACAAGTTAAACTATCGCGTCCACCCTCCAGGAACAAGCAACAGGATGAAAATGGAATCTGCTATCACTGCTTTGGTATTGGTTCTGGGAGCGATGGTGGTCGCTGCTCAGCCAGGACGCTATGGAACTGAAGTGTCCTTCAGGCTGCTTCCTTGGCATTCTGGGTTGGAGCCCCACAAGAGAAGTACACTGAGAGAGGTGGGTGTATATAAGCTCCATGCCTAGGTTTGGCAAGTTTGCGGTTTTTGTCTCCTGTGATAACGTATTGGATGTTATATTTGTTGCCTATAAGGACTTCTTGAAACTGCGTTTCTGTTTGATTTTGTTGATCCGTCGCGTTTGGCGGAATCAACCAGAATAATAGCTATATTTGCAAGTTTGATATAATCTCGACGTAGTACCAGGAATCACATTAACATTTCCGATTTTCTCTGTGACAGGTGATGGACGATTCGAGCCAATCTCAGAGCAGAAACAAGAGAGCATTTTGTACACTCGATTTGAACTGCTTTTTGGCAGACAAACGATCGCTCATGGTGAGTCCAGATTCTGTGTATATCGTTAGCTCTAATAGAAACTTCCCCTGCTTCATTTCACGTTGAAGAAGTCTTAATTGTGCAATATATATTTGCATGGGATGCTTCTTGACAATTATCGCCTCTATAATGAAGCCTGCTACATGTTGGCGAAAGCGCAAAGTGGCGATTCACATGTAAAATCATATGAAAAAGATCCCATTTGACCTGCGATGGGTGCATACAGGTCGTCCTATTATTATGTAAAGCTCAATCCTGTGTCAAGAATCAAAGGGCTCATCGACAGAGACTCACGTAGATACCTATCTTTATCATATATTTATTTATTTGTTTATCTATTTACTTTTAATGCCACGTATGTTGGCTAATAATTCTGTAGATTTGGAGCAAAATATGGTTGGCTGAATATTTAATTTATGAAATGGAATTAGAGACACCTAGCCCACTCGTATCGGAGTGCACGTAGTTACATCAAATGATTTATGTCTAGCTGTTTTGAAAATCAAAATCATTATTAAGTGGATAAAATTTAGTTTACTAATTATTTAATTAATGAAAGGGAATGGAAGATACCTAACCCACTCATATTTGGGTAGTTATATCAAAGGATTTCTTGCTAGCTTTATTGCTAATCGAAGATGTTACTAAGTTGATGATCATTATAATTGTTAACTTGTCATCGTGTCTATAAATCGATCTCTTATCATTTCCTTGTTGTTATAATGTTAATTAAAGATAGTTTCATTTGACACTCAGTTATTTAATTACGCGTAAATGCCTCAGAGTTTCATTGGACACTTTCACCTCGTGCAGAATAATTCCACGCAGTTGTGATTTAATTACATGTAAATGTAATATTAATTAAGATAAACTCAAGACAACTCGTTGTACCCACTACCGTGCGTCATCACCGAGTTGTGACATAAATGCACCGCTGAATCACGGAGCACGAAAAGCATCGCGTATTCACGGTGTTTGCATGGCAGCAGCAATTCGTCATTTAGGCAGTTCATTTCTTTGTCAGTAATCACATATCCAATCTATGTTGAAGTCAAATTGATAGTTTGCTCGTGTAATCGAATAGACGCTTCACTCAGACGCATGCATATTCAAAACGATATCCATATGTATGTACATGCATTTGCCAAAAACGTTTGATGAACAAAATGAAGTCATGAATCATGTGTGGGCTGACCTTTCCCTGTCTAGGTTCGTGTTGGGGGTTAACACGTTATGCTACAGTAGCTACACCTTCATTGATAGGCAAACGTCTTCCAGTTCCCCTTAACCCTCCCTGCTCTGATCTGACTGACTGTGATCATGATCAATGGGAACCAAGCTCATGGGAACTGGAACCAGGGCTCCGAGATTCGCCATGAGTAACAGCGAGCCTGTCAAGAATCTGGCTTGGCTTTAGATGACTGACAAGACGATAAAATACATGCATGTAAACATTGTGGAGTTGTGAATGCAATTTTGACGCAATCCTTTGCAGGTTGATGATGATGTCCTGGATGAGGTCGCCGGTGAGATGTGCTGCACGCCGGACCAGGTGTGCATATACTGCGATGCCCTCGACCAGGTCAGGCGCAAAGTGGACACAGATCTGTCAAAGATGTTGCAGAGAAGGATTCGGAGGTCTGTTGTCAGCACGCAGCACTGAGAGCAATTTCATGAATAAATAATAACTTGTTTATTCTGGTGTCATTTTGAGTATTATACTGACAGTACATGTATACAACTAATCACGTTATTTACCGGGTTAACTTTATGTTAATGGTATATACTTAAGTGCAAAAGAAACGCAACTCATTGGTTATGCCATTCGGGGTATGCATAAACACATATTTTCGTGTGTAATAAGTTAAACCACTTGTGCACATATTGGTGAAATTTCAAAGAATTCTGATGGAATTAATCTGGCTTATAATTAGAGAAACAATCGACAAGGGGTCAAAATTAAAATATACAATTTTAATGATCACATATACCCAGTCCTCTGACTCACACGCCAATAACACATGTGAGGATGTTGCGGCCAAACTTCTCCATGAGACTCTCAACTCTGCCTTGTGGGATGTTGTTATAGTATTGATCGAATCAAGTATCTGCTATTGTGGGGAGATGGGAGGCGATGAGGAAATACCGACTTCAATTTATCCCATAAATGTTCAGTTCGTGACAAAATGGGAGGTGTGCCAGCCGTGACAATGTCGTGATTTCATTTTCTTTCTTCTGCCATGACCATAACAAGCTATGGGTGAGCATTATTTCGCTGAAATTTTCGGATCTCCGGATATTCGTAACCCGGATTTGGGGTCTTTTAGGAGTTCTGAGCCCCATATCTCCTACCTGAGCCAATATCAAACGTTTCACCGCAGATATTGGTCGGCCGCATTCCTTCTGTACCGAATTCAGTAAATATATGGCTGTCTTGAACCAATCCTAGCCATAAGCTCACCAGATTTTTCAGTCCTCTCGGTTTGCTATCAATCTTAGGCATCCAGAACGAGGTCAATCCATTGCAGACCTTGTTTCTACTGCTCAATATGACGCATAAATTTATTGCGTGGTTGATACACTGTATCCGATTTGGTGGTTTTCAGATCCTTGGTTCATCTCCACAACACTGAGAGCTATTTTTGTGAATAAATTATGCCTTGTTTACTGTGGTGTTGTTTTGAGTATTATAACTAATCACATTCTTAAATGGGTTGAAAGTTTCTTCTGTTTATGTTCTATATTTCTCTAGCTCCTCGTAATCTTGCTCAGTTAGGGTTGAGCCAGCGGAGGTCTGTCCTATTCTCGACAAGAGCCATATTGCTTATTTTCTTTTCCTTCAGCGGCAGTCATTCCCTCTGCTTATCAATTCCTGGTAGCATTCTTGGTGCCAGCACTATCAGTTCTAGGTAGGGTATAGTCTGGCGCCTCTCCCCTGGACTACTTGAACCTCTTCAATATACGAGGGTTGTTCGATGAGTTTTCGGCCTATCATAGAAGGTGTGAACACAGAAAGCTAAAATTTGTCTTGAACATAGGTTAGATAGATACTCCCAGTCCAGAGGACTGGAAATATTTGATCACGAATTTTAATCAATTTGTCACTTGTGTCTCCAATTATAAACCAGGTTAATTCCATCAGATTTTTAGAAATTTCACCAATATGTGCACAAGTGGTTTAACTTATTACACACGAAAATATATGTTTATGCATACCCCGAATGGCATAACCAATGAGTTGCGTTTCTTTTGCACTTAAGTATATACCATTAACATAAAGTTAACCCGGTAAATAACGTGATTAGTTGTATACATGTACTGTCAGTAAAATACTCAAAATGACACCAGAATAAACAAGTTATTATTTATTCATGAAATTGCTCTCAGTGCTGCGTGCTGACAACAGACCTCCGAATCCTTCTCTGCAACATCTTTGACAGATCTGTGTCCACTTTGCGTCTGACCTGGTCGAGGGCATCGCAGTATATGCACACCTGGTCCGGCGTGCAGCACATCTCACCGGCGACCTCATCCAGGACATCATCATCAACCTGCAAAGGATTGCGTCAAAATTGCATTCACAACTCCACAATGTTTACATGCATGTATTTTATCGTCTTGTCAGTCAGCTAAAGCCAAGCCAGATTCTTGACAGGCTCGCTGTTACTCATGGCGAATCTCGGAGCCCTGGTTCCAGTTCCCATGAGCTTGGTTCCCATTGATCATGATCACAGTCAGTCAGATCAGAGCAGGGAGGGCTAAGGGGAACTGGAAGACGTTTGCCTATCAATGAAGGTGTAGCTACTGTAGCATAACGTGTTAACCCCCACCACGAATCTAGACAGGGAAAGGTCAGCCTACACATGATTCATGACTTCATTTTGCTCATCAAACGTTTTTGGCAAATGCATGTATACATATGGATATCGTTTTGAATATGCATGCGTCTGAGTGAAGCGTCTATTCGATTACACGAGCAAACTATCAATTTGACTTCAACATAGATTGGATATGTGATTACTGACAAAGAAATGAACTGCCTAAATGACGAATTGCTGCTGCCATGCAAACACCGTGAATACGCGATGCTTTTCGTGCTCCGTGATTCAGCGGTGCATTTATGGCACAACTCGGTGATGACGCACGGTAGTGGGTACAACGAGTTGTCTTGAGTTTATCTTCATTAATATTACATTTACATGTAATTAAATCACAACTGCGTGGAGTTATTCTGCACGAGGTGAAAGTGTCCAATGAAACTCTGAGGCATTTACGCGTAATTAAATAACTGAGTGTCAAATGAAACTATCTTTAATTAACATTATAACAACAAGGAAATGATAAGAGATCGATTTATACACATGATGACAAGTTAACAATTATAATGATCATCAACTTAGTAACATCTTCGATTAGCAATAAAGCTAGCAAGAAATCCTTTGATATAACTACCCAAATATGAGTGGGTTAGGTATCTTCCATTCCCTTTCATTAATTAAATAATTAGTAAACTAAATTTTATCCACTTAGTAATGATTTTGATTATCAAAACAGCTAGACATAAATCATTCGATGTAACTACGTGCACTCCGATACGAGTGGGCTAGGTGTCTCTAATTCCATTTCATAAATTAAATATTCAGCCAACCATATTTTGCTCCAAATCCACAGAATTATTAGCCAACATACGTGGCATTAAAAGTAAATAGATAAACAAACATAAATATATGATAAAAGATAGGTATCTACGTGAGTCTCTGTCGATGAGCCCTTTGATTCTTGACACAGGATTGAGCTTTAAATAATAATAGGACGACCTGTATGCACCCATCGCAGGTCAATGGGGATCTTTTTCATATGATTTTACATGTGAATCGCCACTTTGCGCTTTCGCCAACATGTAGCAGGCTTCATTATAGAGGCGATAATTGTAAAGAAGCATCCCATGCAAATATATATTGCACAATTAAGACTTCTTCAACGTGAAATGAAGCCGGGGAAGTTTCTATTAGAACTAACGATATACACAGAATCTGGACTCACCATGAGCGATCGTTTGTCTGCCAAAAAGCAGTTCAAATCGAGTGTACAAAATGCTCTCTTGTTTCTGCTCTGAGATTGGCTCGAATCGTCCATCACCTGTCACAGAGAAAATCGGAAATGTTAATGTGATTCCTGGTACTACGTCGAGATTATATCAAACTTGCAAATATAGCTATTATTCTGGTTGATTCCGCCAAACGCGACGGATCAACAAAATCAAACAGAAACGCAGTTTCAAGAAGTCGTTATAGGCAACAAATATAACATCCAATACGTTATCACAGGAGACAAAAACCGCAAACTTGCCAAACCTAGGCATGGAGCTTTTATACACCCACCTCTCTCAGTGTACTTCTCTTGTGGGGCTCCAACCCAGAATGCCAAGGGAGCAGCCTGAAGGACACTTCAGTTCCATAGCGTCCTGGCTGAGCAGCGACCACCATCGCTCCCAGAACCAATACCAAAGCAGTGATAGCAGATTCCATTTTCATCCTGTTGCTTGTTCCTGGAGGGTGGACGCGATAGTTTGACTTGTTCTGCCTCTGCTGGGTTTATATATACACGGTGTGGCTTTGTCAATATACGAACGACGATAATCCAAGGTTTGCTACATCGGACAATTTCAATAAGCGACTCTGACTAAGCGGCGTGGGAAGTCTATTGGTGCCTGCTGGGTCCATGCAATAACCCTTGATTTGGACAACGTGTTTGATACGCTGAGATCCACGTCAAATTTTTATTGCCTTATGGGTAGAATATACAAAACAATTAAATAAAGTTAAATTATACATGTCATGGATTGATAGTTATAATAATAATAAATGTATATTAAAACACGTGTAATTTGTCGAACAATGGCAGTTGGTGGTGACCGAAACAAGATGTTTTTAACACGATTTATTTTCTTTTAAAGAGAATATTGAAGAATTGCTTAAAAGATGAGAGATTAGATTATTAATATTAAGTGGCATTTGGTAGTAAAGGCATCTTTGTCTGAGGGTTGTACGGCAGAGGGGTTGGATATTGCTTGAATGACACCTGGTGTTATGGCAATGGCTTGGATGAGGTAGAGTACAGGATTAAGAAACAAAAGGGGGAGCATATGATTGACTAGTTAATTTGTACGTAAATATGGAGAGTCTGTAAATGTAAAGGTTTTCAAGTGTTAGAATATTGCAGTCGAAAAAGGGAGGTCGGGTATGCGTCAGTCGCGGCTAGTTTGATATTATTCTTATAATTTTCTTTTGCAGAGTCGAGAGTCGGTTCAAATGTCGGTTGGCAGTCTTTCCCCAAATAATATTGCAGTACATAAGGTACGGAAGTACGAGGCTATTACATGTTCGTATATAACATGCATAGTGTTTGTGGATTGAATATTTTTGGAAGCCTTATGTATAGGTGTCAATGCATGGTACCATCAATTGATAGAGATAGGACTGTGTGCTGCAGTGAGCTATTCGTGGAGAATAGCATGGAATGCGTTTTGTTTACATTGAGCAACAGGCGATTACATTTCAGATATTCATTTAGTGATACATATGTAGTAGTTCTGTATTAAAATATTCTATCATATATTTCAAGTTATTGCCGTGCCAAAAAAAATTAGTGTCATCCGCATACATGATGGATTTTGAGTTACGTTGTGTATTAGGAAGATCATTAATATAAATTATGATAAGCAATGGACCCAGAATACTCCCTTGGGGTACTTCACATTCAACAGTGAGAGCCTGAGACTGAGTAGGGTATTTCCACGAATCTCATAATGGTCCAGTTTCTGAATTAATGTATTATAGTCTGCATGCAGTATCAATTTTTTTCGTTCTAAAAAGAACCTAATTACTTTTTGCTTTTTATCTAATTTAATTAGAGCTAATGTTGTCTATTGTAACTGCCAGGGCCAATTCTATACTGAAATTTTTTTACGGAAGCCGAATTGGCGTTCGATGATGATGTTATATTCAGAAAAGAAGTTGTGTAGCCGATCATGTATAAGTCTTTCAAGAATTTTTGAAAAAAAAAGCTGATAACAGAAATTGGTCAGTATTTTTGTAGCTCGCGGGGTTTCCAGCTGTGAAGATCGGTGTTACCATAGATACTCTATAGCTATAGAGTATCTCTGGTGTTACATTAGCGAATTTGAGTTTGTCTGGAACTGAACTATTTTCAAAGAATTATGAGATGTATAATGTAGGCAAAAGGGTGTGATATTCCTTATATTATATTTGGTTTCAGTGTGAGAGATAAATAAGTTCGAAATAACATCACAATTAAAGCCGTCACGCAGCACGAGGTCGCGGGTCATATCTTTTAATGGCACACCCTGTATCAGATTATCTACTCAAGTAGCCTTACATAACCACTTGAAATTTGAACGAGGCGCAGAACTGTTATAAAACCCAAACTTGCGGTCATAACGCATCTGCAATACCATTCAGCACAATTGCTAACATCAGAGCACATCCAAATTCTCAATTCCTTTCCATGACATCACCCCCCCCCCCCTTCCTTAAGATCATCATTGCAAAATATGTAGTACGCACGCATAAATATAGTACTAGTAAGCCGTTGCGACTGTTTAGCCGATAAAGAAAGTACATCGCACGACGGAAATATGGGTGATGACAATCATAACGCACTAGCATATTCATAACGCACTGTCTGATGACCTTGCGCGCGTTACGCAAGGCGGCGTATTTAAGCGAGTCTCTTTAGCCTCGCTCGACAGTAGTCATGGCGTTGGATAGCTCGTGTTCATTGGGCGTCGGGTGGGGCGTCGGGATTATCGCCGGATCGTCTGTCTGTTTCCAATGTTTAAGCGTCGCGGTGTCGACGAAATGCACTCCGAGGATTGTCAGAAACGCGTGGAAATGGAAGAATACATTTGTGTCATTCGTGCACTCCTTGCTGTCAGGCCTTTGGGCTATGCTTGCGTAAGTTACGTAATAATGTTGTGCGCTTCGACCTTGTCAACGACTGGACCGCGGTTTTAGCTTGTTTTCGTTTGTACATAATGTGTGTGTTGTTGACTTCCAATGAAATTAAGTTGCCTTATAAAAACTCACTGAGCATAATTATATACTATACTACAGTATATAATTATGCTCAGTGAGTTTTTATAAGGCAACTTAGTGTAGGCCTACATGTATGTCCATGCACCTGCTACTCCTTGCCGAGGGATGTTTACTATTGGTCACTGTTGGTATTTATCAGTTTCAGTTTTCTTCTGATCATAGGCTTAATAATTATATGAATTAACGCCATTAATGATCAGTGTAAGCATTCAGTACACATGACGATTAAGGCTTAATTTGAAATGGCTTTGAATCATAAGCGAACGGCTACTTAGTGCATGTTATGACACACGTGTAATTTGGTAATGTGACTTAATGCTCCACTCATTGCGTATGTGCAGTAATTCCCATTCGCTAATGAATGCGCATTTTCAATGTTGCCATTGCTGATTGCAAAAGCCAATAATTTCTCGCTTATGGTCGTATGTTTTCATGTTGTGTACCCTACGCAACATATTCATGCAAAAGTAATTATGAAATACGCCAAATGTGCTGATTGATGTATTATAATTTATGATATATGTCATTATATTAGCCTCGATTGATTTCTGTTCGTATTGATTAGAATTTAAATCTCGCTTTATGCGATGCTGTTCTTAATGTTTAATAATACATATCTCTGCATCATTCAATTGTCCATACTAATTGATTATTTATTTGCTTGTAGAAAAGGTCAGTGATATCAATGAGCTTATAAACATGCTTCTTGGGTAATATAAAAAAGAAATTCATCCATTAATTGTTGAAAATTATGTCTTGTTAAATTATGCATAATTATCACTTTTGCCCCCTAAACCTTTACGATCATGAATCCATGATCGTTTGTGGTCCGAAGAAAATTTACCGTATCCATCTATATACTATCTTATATCTGACAGCTAGTATAGGCATACATGATTTAATTATTCACGTACATTAACTAAAATTTAACTTAAAAATATCTTAAGTATCGCATATACTTACTTAGTGATTCCATGTACGGTATACCATATGCTTTGGATCCTTCGGTTATGGAAGGGTTGAACGGTTGGATCAGTCAATCATAAATGCTCCGTCAATATTTGATGGAATCATTCAAAATTCGCAAGATCCTCGCCGGAAATGTACCGATTAATTGACTGCTATATATTACATTTGCAAGTTACAACTAGCATTATTATTGTTGTAGGCCTGCAGCTTTGGTTATAATATATTGAAACATGTGCGGTTCCGAGGAAATCGTAATTGATTTTTTTTTTCTTCTACTTCTTCATCTTCTTCTACCGCGCTTCAATTAATGCCTTGAATTGGTGATAAACTGATAATACTAAACAGCAATAATTACGCCTGCGGCACTAAGTGCGCCAGTGCTACAACGCAGCCTTATATTAAACGGGAGAACCGCTTCTCTTATTGTGTATATTTATACGAAATGAAGCAATCTTTTACACATTGGAATGCGCTCCGCCTTATAAACCAAGGCCATTCTCCTTGCGCTTTGAAATAAATCACTTATTCCCGCTCTGAAGTGCGAGAGAGAAACACGCCTTGTGTTAAACTTGGATGTATCTTGTTTCGTTTGTACACCATCACGTGATGTCACTAAGAGGGATGCTTGTATTCTAACATATTATAGAAAAGTGGGATAATTTTCTGCCATATTATATAATAAACTTCATGCTGCATCAGACTCATTTTCCCATGTCAACAGTAAGCGTATGGCTGCGTTTGTTTACATCCGTGCACTCAAATGACCTTGCTTGGTATAGCTGATAATATGCACTTAACTGAAGCTGCTTTTCAAACGGTTATAGACTTTCCGTATACCGTGGTTGGTTTTTAAGCAAGTTCAGACCGATTTCCGCGTGTGCTATTACGGTACCCAGAGGAAAATAAATAAATGCCAATACCTGCATACCCCTGTGGCTTTCCTATGTCATTTGTTTGTTTATATAGTTGAATAAATCAGGAATATAGTTTAGAACTTTGTATTGACAATACTGAACAAGATCATGAAACTCAAATATGGGACTTTATGCTAAGTATCTTATAACACAATTATCACGATAAATTCATAAATTGATAACTGAACTCCTACGATGTTGAGTTGTGAATTGTTTACATTAAAGTGATGATGCGCGGTCAGCACAATTAAGAGCATTTCCGCACCCATTGAAGTCTATATCCAAGCAGGTTCAGGTGTGAATCAATTTATTTATTCCTGTATCCGCCTCTGAACATACCATCAGCAAATACTTCCATGGATATTAATTCGTTACACCAGTTCATCGATATCGAAGTCATCTCTGCTAATAGCCTAGTACCCTACGACCTAGCCTCGATTGTTGACCGAGCCATACAACCACAATTGTCAATGCCAGTGACCTGCCACCTATCCTACCTGAAGCTCGTTAACGGCACCTGTGGGTTGATAGCATGCGTGGAGTTATCTACTGAGCCGGCTTATCGTATAATTCGTATTCAATGTACCCACCCCCGCCCCCTCAAAAGACATTAAATTCCAATCAATTCAAATTTGGGTTTCTTCCGCAGAATTTACATGGATCCGAAGTTGGCTGAAGATGTGATTGTCCGTCATTCAACTCTGTCACAAACTCTCATCTCGGTGTCAGTGGGTAGGTAACAAACAATGAAGAAGCGAAAGGCATGCGTAGGCATTGCTCCCGCTGCTACACTGCCGCGAGTGTACTCGTAAGCAAACCCGTGTAAATATGATTACTGACCCCTCGATCACTCCGCGGTAAAGAGGACCGCGAAATCAAGGTGTTCTGCAGCAGTATACCCTAGAGATTTGCGTGTGACGTAAATCACTTTATTAATGTTGACAAATTGAAGTCTCTAGCTTGGTTTGTACATCTCTAAGCAGAGCGATGACAGGATTATAATTGAGTGTCTATGCGTAGGGTTTTTCGTATAAATTGTCGCCGAGCTGTGACCTTGTGACCTTGTAACCTCGTGACCTGTTCCTATGCAATACAAGCGTTGGTTCAGCAAATCAATGAGATTAGCTGTCGTGCAAGTAGGACGCGTGGATCTGATGAGGTTATCAACACAATATGCGACCAAACATTGTATGCGTCGCTTCACACGTATTGTTGAGATTGAGAACATCCAATAATTCAAAGGCTGAATTTATTGGATTGAGAATTGTATAATCGCCACTCCGCCGTCAAGAGATGTTTGTTCGGTCGTGAATCTCGTGATGTGGCCGGTCTTAATTTGATGCCCGAAGCCTCGATTGTTGCCACCGAGCTGCTGCTCATGAGCAGTAGCCCCTGGCTGAACCTACTGCATTGAATGGTGGCTGTAGCTTTGTCGAAATCCGTATTTTCGTTTGCTAAATGTCTGAGCTATGTCGGCGCGTGCATAGGCATAAGTTGAGTTCAATGTCCATATCGTCTAGCAAATCCAATGCATTCGCCATGCGTTCTGCCTTCTATGCCAGCGACCTACAACCCAGCAATGGCCTTGCTTTGGCAAACAAGAATACCAGTCATCGTGGGCTGTGGCTGGTGCCGCTGACCTCATTGGTCAAGTTCTAGCTCAGTGGCTACAATCGAGAATTCGAGCATGAGTGATTTGAGTTTTGCTCAAATTGCGCTTTATTTCCAATGTTTCCTAATGCGATGTAGCTAACGATAACGATGATGAAGTATATTCATAAAGGCGGCTTGCGTTGATCTCGATTCTTGGTATAATGAATTTAAGACTCCCAACCATTCAGCTCAACGGTCTCAACCTCAAGACTCCCCAGAAACTTTCTCAAATTGAACTTAGAAGTCAAGAGCCCGTGCCTGTTGTGATGACGTCACTGCTCTATATTTTATAATATTACTATTTACAAGATCGTACGACTCTCATATGGATGTTGCCTATCGGGATTATCTCGTATCGTATCATAATACACTGTACTGTATGATTACGATCATTCACGTTTTCGGAATCGTGTCGTGTTATGCAAGCAGATTATCGCTACGTGGAATGGGGTCAAAGGTCGATGTCATGAATTGACCCAAGGACATGCGCAAAAGCCAAGCTGGCTACAAAGGTCAACTCAAGGCTATACTTGTTGTTGAAGAACTTGAACTCTTAAAGCCACGCTTCGCTATCACATAAAAAGCATTCGAATAACATTAACTCAACACTAGATGTAGGCCTATGTACGGTAACTTACCCCTTGTTTCAAGTTGTTTGTTGCTAAACATACTGAGTGAACATGCGCTTCGGGGTGGTCATGACAGCTGATACTGCTAGCAATTAAGATTATCTTCCGATTCTAGTTTCTTGTCATCATTACGAAGTGCATTATGATCCCGAAATTCACCAGCACGAAAAAGTGCCTTACTGCTTATGACTTTTTACGTCGTTGTATCATCAACAGCATTAGTGTAATTTATAAATCCTGTAAACCGAATTCTACTATATACCGGTATACATGTACGTTATGACCCTGTGTTTAGAACATTCAGAAGCTCATGCATCTATCAGTTCTTTGGTTTAATTTTTCTCTGTGCGTTATGATTTCTGATATTGAGTATGATTTTCTCTTTTGCAGGCTACTTCATCTATGACACGGTCGATATGCTCAGATTCCAGTCGTTTCGCCAGGCCTTGGAGCTGGTCCTCCACCACATAGTCGTGAGTCTCGACAACCCATCCAAACCTGACCCCTGACCCCTGTTCATTCTTCCTTAGATTCTGATTTGCTTTGGAGTGTCAGTTCTTACACAACAGTATGTTGGATATGCTGTCATCGCACTCCTAGTCGAAATCAACAGCATTTTCTTACATCTGCGGCAGCTTCTCAAGTTTGTCAACTTTGCCAAGGACAACCCTGTATATCGCCTGAACAGCCTGATTAATATGGGTATGTTATTATGTTAAGATTATTAGTAATATCATGTGATTATACAGAGTGGGCCAAAAGTAGTCTACTTCTACTCTTCATCTGCTCCATGTTAAAAACAAAATTCAAAAATTTGCCAAAATGTATCAATTATTCCCAAAAGATAACTACCAGGTATCGATTGGCTGTTATTCTGTGCCCATTTATGCAAAGAAATCAGGTAAAAGTCAATTTTGAATGAGGGAGGAACATTAAATTTGCGAGTTGTGAATGATCGCGAAGAGAGCGAAATTAGATGAGCCCCTGAACGAGCATTAGAGAATGTCATCTCTTGTATGGTGCTTCAAAACAAACTCGATCTCTGCATGCTTTGTTTTGATTTCAGGAGAAAAACATTAGTCGATGATTATAGCTATTGTCACAACAATATAACACTCTCAAACAAAACAGTACGAGAGCGTTGCCTTATTTATGTGTTCAATGAAGCTTATCCATCGTCCAGGGCCCAGTTTGCCGCCAAAAGTGGATATATGGCGGAATGTTGAGTGCATAAATTATGTCGATGAAATTAATTGAAATAGAAATTATTGGAATAGCAGCATGAAATGTTAGACTAACCATACCATGTATTTAATTCTTTCTCTTATCTTATTTATGGTTTTACACTGCGATCGGTTTTATAACACTTTCTCAGAAATGCGTCGACTCATTGAAATGCATTGAGAACATGGAGTAGATAGACTACTTTTGGCCCACTCTGTATAGGTGATGCAATCCCCATGTTTTATCCATTATACATTAAGCAATTATTAGCTGTAGTATGTATACAGGGGCCGCGATGGTAGCGTGCTCGCCTTTTTGTGTACAGGGTCGTGGGTTCGATTCTTGTTAATTTATGAATGCCACCCCTGGTAAAATGACGATTTGATAAATACATGTATTCGGTACACTTAATCTTCATAGCTCTTAGTCAGAGCCTGCAGTCACAGAGTCGCTACATATTTGTATATATATTTGTATATAATAGCTAGGGGTCATAAAAATTAGTAGCCCCTGTGTTTATTATTTATTTCGAATTACGCCAGTCCTACAGCTTATAGATAATCAGCCATTGAAAGCATGTCGAAGCAAGCTCCTGATTCGTAAACTTGACTTGCGATGCTGAAGCATGTGAGTTCCTGTTGCACTAGCAGCATGCCTTGTGCTACCTGTTGTTTTGGGCAGGTGTCGCTTCACTTCTACCTGACCCCTTCGTCTCCCTGGCCTCGAATCTCTCCTTTCAAAGGCAAAAGATGTCATCATCATTATATAAAAACCATGGTTATCTCTTCAGTCTCCTGCATGCATGGTGGTTTCTCAGATACCAGTTACTATTATAGTACCTGGTTGACTTTAATGGCATCAATTTTTGAAATACAGATTGAATAAAATTAAACTATTATTGAATAACAAAAAAGCATGTAATTTACATTATAATGATTGGGTGCACCCGAGGATTGCTGTTCATTGCATGTCAAAAGACAAAACGGACATTGACAGTACGCAATGCATGAGATATGCAGAGCTTGATGGTGGCCTTGACACTGTACTTCGGTTCACTTTTGCTTTCAGCGTCTCTTATATCGATCACTACGCGGTGCGTTATGATGTTCTCTGACATTGGGCATGTGGAAACGTCCAGTGAGCCCCGTAGAAGGATGCTTGTGGCGTCGTCTGCTCGTTAGGCATATGCCCAGTTAGGAATGCATTTTAAAGAATTGGGTATCACAGGGCGTTTGGGAGAGATTCAGATGCTTCTCATAAAACAAACATCAACAGAACATTCTAGAGACAAATCAGATGATCAATATTCTAAAAATAAAAACGTAATTTATTAATTAGGTCGACATATAATAGTATATCAACAAGATAGATTTCTAAATAGTTTATAATATGTTAGTTGTTTGTGCTATTTGTATTGTATTTTGGAATATTTCAGATAAATTAACAAATTCAATTCGAGTGAATTCTATTCGATCATGACTCAGGAGATAACAGAGATACACGAGTCATTTTGTCTATCAATTATTGAAATAAAACCTGAACTCTTTCTCTTCCTTTCTATAGGAACTTACATAGTATTTCGCATCGCCACCTTGGCATGGATGACTCGTTGGATTGTGATCAACCGTGACCAGATTCCACTCGTGCTTTACACCACTGGCAGCGTTGGCTTGGCCATCATCACCGTCATGAACATTATCCTCTTCTATCGTTTACTCCAAAGTGATTTCCATCAAAGCAAAGAACCCACAAAGCAAGATTGACGGCTCGCTTACAATGACTGCCCGGTGCTATTAGCGTGGCTCATTCCTCCTCGATACCATTTCATTGTTTTATTTTATTAATCTTGTTTATATTTTGAGAGACATTATTTTAGACTTAAAAAAAAAGTTTTTTATTTTTGTAGTTGGTTAAATTGCGATTAAGAATGCTGAACTACATATAATTTTACAATAACTTCATTAAATTCCTTTTATATTCAAAGACAAGTCTCATGGAAGTACTACTGTACGTAGAACGGGAAATTTCTGCGGTCTGCATATTTTGCTGTTTTATGGCTGAGGTTACGGTGAAGCACAGGGTCATATAGCATAAAATCACCCAGAAATATTTTGCGGGCATCTAAATTTTGCTGTCAATCGTAACCGCGAAAGTAGCGAAAATTTCATGTGATGCAAAAATTTACTATTCTACAGTATTTGATAATTAAGTACAATTATTTTCATTATGATTTATTTTCCTGGAAATATGTAATATTATATATGCTGCAAGACTTCTCCAGAAGAAAAGAAATATATTCAGATATATCTTTTTACAATATTTTTGGTTCTTTGTTCACAATGAACAAACACATTACATGTCACAGTCATGTTATTTTTAATTTATAATTCTCTTATGGCGATTTTAGAAGACTATAATGAAATGTTTTATTTTTGTTACCTCACAAAGGCCTTGACCTGTGACCTACGCGTGAATGTTGTCCCACCTCTTAATGTTGTGATATCACAACTGGGTATGATTTGAACATTGAACTGTTACATATTTAGCAATAAAGACATTGTTATGCTTATATTTACTTCAGTTTTTTTGGTGGGTTTTTTTCTTCTGAATTGACTGCCATACTTATGCCTGTGATGTGTGTGGATCGAGAGCTTAGTGACAATGTTGCGTATTATGTACGCTCTGATTTTCCGGATGGGCGTTGCCGAACAATACTGTCACACAGTGCTAGCTAGTATTGGATGTTGTATAAATCGGGGCGTTATGATTGCGACAATTTGTGGATGAGTTAAGAGTGGATATTCTTCCGCACCTCAAGGTGTGCGTTATGATTACCTGTTTTTTTTCGTGGAAGTCATAGGATGAGAAACTGGTTACATACATGGAATCTGAAAGGACCGTTATTCCCAAAAAGAACTCAAGAAATTATAATTTTCAGTTCATTTTCAGTTCATTTTCCAATGGTACACCTCGATCGCCGACAGTCTATCTGCCTATTCTCGTGGAATATTCATGATCACCTCCCACTGCTGTTCACTTGTCTCCGGCGCTACTAAAAAGAAGCACCGGCACACACCGATGAAAATACACCCCTATTTTGGTACATCCATTTCACTCGATTTCACATGACGTTACTCGGAATTCCCAAGATAGCTTTCAGTATTTACTGAATACGACCAATTGACTAAATGTTACTATAAATAGTAGCCAATGAGATTCCACCTGTCATCGGTGCATGTGTGCCTGTGTCATATTATACGTATGACAAGGGAACCAGTGAACCACTGCTGAAACAGCCTCTAATTAAGGGGGAGATTAATCACTTCCGTCAAATCGAGCGCTGTGCTTTTTACCACATATCTGAATGAAAGTTGAAAACAATATCGTATAATACGGGTCGGCACTGCGCTGTGTCAATTTTTCCCCGCAACAATAGCGAATTATCTTTTAATCTCTTCCCAAAATGATGGAGTTCTGACTATTGTAACTACTATATTATCATTATCTTCTTATCAGGGCTCTTGAAACAACATGAACAAGATCGAAACATTATTAGGCCAACACAGCTGAGTGACTCTCAGCTTGAATCTCCATAATTAATTAATGAAATTGACAAATGGAGTGAAATGACAACTTAATTTGCTGGCTGAAAATGTATAGCTGTAAAGTGAGCCGCTCTGATGTTCCCAGAACGAAATACAATATGTAATTACATTGAAATCGACACCCGCGGTAGCAGCTAGATGAGTGCTAGACGAATCGACATTGCAGGGGTCATTTTCAAATTGACACAATCAGTACTTCATTCACGTGGAAACCTATTTTAAATTTTAGGTACTTCGTTCATGGGCCTAAACCACCGTTCTCATAACTATGTGCGTTTGTGCGGAAAATAGACAGGCATTCATATGTATTCACATACTCTCATGTTTATACCCGAATCCAGAATCAAAATAATTGAAAATGACAAACAAAAGATCTGTCCAATGAAGTGGAAAACCGACGACCAATATTCTGTCACAACTTGAGATTGCATGATATTAGCACGATTAATATGGCCTCGATAGATCAATGTGCAACTCGCATAATTAATAAGTGAAATTCGGCCTTTTAGATTATTATAATTATTACAATTTTTTTCTTTACTATTGCATGTTAAATGTGAATCAATAATTATGAGGACCTTGGAGCGACCATTCGGTTGCCATATGGCTGCTGTAACTTTTGCAAGGAGCGAAGCCGATGGAGTCCCACGACAACAGCAATCGTCGCAAGCCAGCGCAATTGTTCCATTTGTTCACATGCTGCATAAGAGGAGGAAGAATTCACACACCCTCAACACCGCCCTATTTCACGGTAGCCTGCTCCTTTTGCGGACACAGTTCGATGGAGGTCAGAGAGGAGGAGGAAGTCGTGCAGGTCGACCCTAAATCATCTGCGTACCGGAAGTGCTTCCTGAAAGCAATTAATTTGCTCTTCCGCTCGGTTAAAAGTCTGTTTACTTTTTTATATTCGCACTTATAGTTCAACTAGTTTGCTTTCATTGATGACTCAATATTTGCTATTCTCCAATCTTTCAATCTGCAATTACATGACAGAGTGATTAACGAAGTACTTTGATGGTTTTCTCGTGTGCTCTACATAAAATTGTTCAATCTATTGAGGAGTCGTGATCTATGTCCATTACTAATTAAGCTCAAGTTAAATATGTACTCTTCACAATCGCTCACAGTCAAATGGCAGAATAAAGTGTCATCATCTTTTCGTTGTAGTAATGGAATTAAGCAGGGGGCTGTTTTATCGCCAGTATTGTTCTGCGTCTACATGGACTCCCTCTTAATCCGTTTATAAGAAAGCAGACTTGGATGTTATGTTGGAAATGTTTTTGCTGGAGCTGTTAGTTATGCCGACGACATAACGTTGATCGCTCCGACTCTCAAATCAGCTCAATCTCTACTCGACATTTGCGAGCAGTTCGCCAGTGAATTTCATGTTCTCTTTAATAGCACCAAAAGCAATGTTATAGTCTTAAACAATCCTTTTAGAAAAAACTACGGTTTACACAACCTTGTCTTGAATAGCGCGGCCATTCCATATACTGATCGTGCTCTACACCTGGGTTCTTTTATTGGGAAGGATGCAAATAAATTTAACATAGAAAAGGCAATGCAGGATCTAAATGCTCGAGTCAATATGCTAGTTTGTAATTATTCTTTTTCATATTTCGACACTTTATGTTTTCTATTTAAATCTTATCGCACCTCTTACTATGGTTCTCCTCTATGGAAACTCGATGTAAATAGTTTAGAAGATTTTTGTATTTGCTGGAGGAAAGCGGTGAGAAAACATTTAGGCCTTAATTCAAGAACAAGATCAAAATTTCTATCACACGTGTTACATGTTATTGAAGTTAGATCAGAATTAATATCACGTTTTTCTTCTTTTTACCTCAAGTTAATTAAGAGTGAGAACAGTCTGGTATCTACATGTTGTTTACTCATGAATGAAACCCCTAGCACCTCAATAGTTGCGTCTAATCTCCAATCTTTATCTCAATATGTCAATAAAAATATTTCTGAAATTAATTCACATGACTTTAAAACATTACGTAATTTAATAGTTGATACTTGGCTCCCTGAAATTGATCTCTCCACTTTTGTTTATTCTAAATTATTAATAGAACTTCTGCAAATGAAATCTCATTCGTCACCTTTCATGTCTTTTCACGAAATTCTAATAATGTTAAATTTCATTTGTCTTGATGCCTGATTAATTGGTCTTTCAATTTTTCTTCTTTTTTTTTTCTATTTTTTTTTTCTCTCCTCTTTTTTTTCTGTTAACTCATTAATTACCATTATTTTATGGTGAATAAATGATATTATTATTATTATTATTATTATTATTATTATTATTATTATTATTATTATTATTATTATTATTATTATTATTATTATTATTATTATTATTATTATTATTATTATTATTATTATTATTATTATTATTATTATTATTATTATTATTATTATTATTATTATTATTATTATTATTATTATTA
>KB309375.1:82692-99321 GCA_000328365.1 Capitella teleta
TCCATCAGAACAAAAGAAAGAAGGGCAGTCAATACTGCATGTGGATATGCTGCATCGCCTTCACAGGTTTTGTTTATTTGATGGTTTTGTCTTTTGATGGTCGACCGTCTAAAAATATAGAATCTCTATTTGCAAGTTGGTTGTGTACTCTGGTACAAGCAGATGATTTTTGTTTTTAGTATTCAGAATATGACAGCGCATGTGGACAATTGGAAGATATTGACCTAGACTAACAATAAATCGGGCTTTTCCAGAACAATCACGTTTTTAGCAAACTACGCCGACGCCCATACAAAATGACGTTTCCTCGATCTCATCAATTCCAGGTTGTCCCGTATTTCTAATATGAAAACCATATTTATATACTATTGTAGTCCTACGCGCCCATCAGAGTATAGTCCTCTAAGATTTATGTTCCCCTCATACATGAATGTATAATGCTAGCCATGATGTGTTAGCTTGCATGTTGCCTGCATGTCGAGTTGAGTCATTGGACGTGATTTGGTTTATGGCCAAATTGTTTTCTGATTCCATATTTTGATGTCCCAGCTAGAAATTGTATCAATATACCTCAATTGTGAACAATAATTATGGAAATATCCTAATCAGCCTTGCGCCTTATTTGGAGATAGTTTGCACAGGGAACGCATTTATATGGATAGAAATATAGTATCAGAGTAAAGGTGAGTACAGTGTCCAATACTTTTCAACGAATGTTCCATTTGAAGCTGAGTGTGTTCTTGTTGATTTGTGACCCTCGAGAGGAGTACACTTACACAAATGAGTAATTAAACGGACTCAAACCCAAGCCTAGACATGTGTCCGCGGGTGTCCGGTCAGCCACGTAATGCACGAATCTACTGCCAGATATCCTTGAATGCTCCGATAGGAAAGTGCATCCAATTGAAACTAAACCCAAATCGGGATCGATCTAAAATACAAAATACGAATTACATGGAAGATTTACAACACCGGAAGACAGAGAAAAAAACCCACGCAAGTCAATATAGACCGAAAGGCTTGATCTTTCATCTTTTTCTCGGAGAGCGTTTCGACCGACAACGTCATTCGTGTGATTGCTGGAGTTCCGAGAATTACTGGAAATTGGCAAGCGGCGTAAGCCCCGCGTATCGATCACCGAGTCACGGAAAGCAATTGATAAACGACGGACGTTACCTGCACTGACCTCAGAGATTCAGGAGAACCGAGGAAGAATGGCGCCTGTGTTGAAGAAGGGTAGCTCCGTTGAGGAACAGGAAGAGAAGAAGGTTCCAGAGGAGAAGATACCTCTGATGTTCCATGTGGAAAGTGAGTCAGTTATTCATAATTATGAGATATAACTGTGTATAAAAAAATCAGATTTTTGATTAATTTTTCTTCCTATGTGCATGCATGTACAATTCTGTATAACTTATTAAGTTTCATACACTCGTCTCGATTAACGTTGTTGCTATAGCAACGAAGGTGATCAGCAAGTTGTTGGAAAGATATACCAAGAAGCATGGTGAGGTTGGTGACGTTCGACCGGTTCAAAACATTCGACGCGCTCAGTTAAGGGTGCCATAAAAGATTGTTATCTGTACATACGTACACTATCATGGCGCACTCTCTCACAGTTTCAATATAGGTTAATATAACATAAATCAGGTATGAATCGAGAGTGAACGCTCATCATGGCGGATTCCATATCATACTTGGGATTTTTGAGAGTTTTTGGACGATTTTAGAGTGAAATTTGCTCGTCTCTATTATTTTGACTTAATTGGCAACTGCTTCGAGGATTAAATCAAGTCAGGCATATACATTTGCAATACAAAATACATGTACTGTTTTGAGAAGATGAACTTGTCAGTCACGCCTTTGTAATTAACGGACTTGCCCTTCTTAGTTGCCCCTTTGCCCCGCACTCTGATTGAGGGGCACCAACCTTAGGGGAACTATACACGTATAGGAAACATGTCACGGCTCACAAAAGTGGAATAGCAACTAACAATCAGATACAATGTTTATCCTCGCAATCCTGACACAAACGAACAAACAGCCAGACAGAAACATGAAGTGAATGGCGCTTTGTTCCAATTGGAGCTTATGTTCGACTAACTCCAACAAATCCCCGTAGATCAAGGGTAGCAAACGAGGTCAGTAACAAGATAAGCTCGACGTGAGCACCCCCACTTAAGTCGGATTGATTTGTGCGTTGAATATCCCGAAACTTGTGCATTAATAATCCATGCTTCAAAGAGTGTATATTTAGTTACATTTGACGCAAATAGCATGAATGGAAGTCATAAGCTGATTATTCTGCGGACTCGTGTGTATATAGCCGATTAAAAGTCTTGTTTTGGAAAACTGGATAAATAGATTATAGAATAAATTGAGTAAGGCACAGTTTACGGTGTTGTGTCGTATATAATAGCTGTGCGTACTAATTCACTGTCATATGGTGAATGAATTCCGATATTCGATATAAATTACAAGCAAGGATGCCATTTAATTTCTACCTGTTGTCAGAATAGGAGCTGTTTTGTGAATTAGTTGTAATGGTTGCTGAAATTCCATCCCACGAAATGCGATCCAGCTTTGAATTAATTCGGTTTTAGTTTACTGAGCGCAAGTTTGCAAAGACGTCGTCTGTCGATCTTAAATTGCCTTATGTACTTGTTTTAACCCGTGGTACTCGGTACGATGCAACCATAACGCAGATAAGATAACTGTTTTATTTCGCCATAAAAAGAACATGTCAACTCTTTCGACCAGAGACAATTTGTCTGCAATGGTCGTACTTGTGAAATTGGCAGCGATTCATTTCCCATGCACTCTGCATCCACCGCAGCACGAATGCAATTGGAATTTGATAGTTGTTCTGTTGTAGCCAAGTTCTCTTAATCTCTTTGTTGTGCCGTTTCTCAATGCGCAAGTATTTCAAAGTACTGCATCCTATAACGTCCTGTCATTGTAGTGTGATTTGGGAAGTTAATTAAAAATTAATTATAATAACCGGCCTGTATGGCTCAGTGACAGAGCGTTGGACTTTCAATCCAAAAGTAATACAGGGCTCGATTCCCCTGGGTGACTATATACCTAAGTACAGTCTCTTCGGTCGGGACTTGAAATGGGGACGTAATAATCAAAGAATTAAATATTCGTGATTTAAAGGCAGCGCTAATTTGAGCACTTCAGTGGATATTGCGCTATATGCAAAATTAACTATTTATTGTTTATTTATAAAAGGATCGGTGAAATGACTCTTCGACGATTACTTGCACTCGTAGAGTCGTCTTGATTTTCGGGCCAGTCGACATGAACGTGCCAATTGCTTCTAAAATGACGACGTCGTTTCAGGATGGCTAGCAGGACCAAAGGACGCTCCTCCCTTGGATGACCTAACACTAGTCAAGCTGAGCGCAGAGCACAAGACCACCATCCGGGACACATGGCCTCTGATCTCACACTCCCTCCAAGACAACGGCATCGTCGTCTTTGAGAAGATCTTCGAAGTGAGTCCCAGCATCAGGACCGTGTTTGCAGCATCGTTCGGATTCCCGGCGTCGCCAATCCCGGACGCGTATGAACTATCGCGGGCCTCCAACCTTCGAGATCACGTGACGCGTTTCATGCAGGCAGTTGGGTGGTCAGTGCAGCACATGGACGACCTGGACACCGTGACCACTGTCTTTGTCAATCTCGGCAAGCGCCACATCCATCTGAAGTCACTGGAGCCTGATTTCTTCCGCGTCTTCTCTGGAGCTCTTATGTACGTCTGGCGGAGTACCATTGGGCCGGATCTGTTCACTGCTGAAGTGAGAGGGGCTTGGTGTAAGCTGTTTGAGTTCATGCTGCAGCATCTCGCCCATGGATACAACCAAGCGAAGCAGGCGTAATTGAAGTATTGAATCAAAAAATACTCGGCCAGCATCTCTCATAAACTCAGCTCAAAACAGATTGCATCCGTAGCAAGCTGAAGCCACATCTATGGACATATATTTTGTATAATTATTATGCATAGAAAAAATTATATTCTATATAATGTACAGCATTGGCTATAATCTTGTATTTGAGTAAACCTTTCAGTTCTTACTATGTATTGCAATTGTAATAATAATGTACACATAATCGTAGCATTAGAGTAAGCTGTCAGGCTTCTGTGGAGTTGTAGCTTTTCTGTTGCTGCTAGACAATTAATTAATTAATTAATCGACATCGTTATACAAATGACGGATTCATTGTTCCTGATTCCTTTCATTTGGTCGCTTGCTGTCCATCATATTTGAATTCTTTATGACCATCGAGACATTTGAAGTCTCGTCACGAACGACTATCAAATTATGAGCAAGGTCCTTCAATATAGACATACGTTCAGCTTATGTATATTAATTAATGTTAACTGTTCCACGTGCAAAATGTTACGCAAGCATCACCAACTCACGATATAATTAAATTACACTGGTCCATGTACGATTGCACCTGTATGCAAATGGCAATTTGTTGGTTCTTCTCATTAACAAATTGTGAAATAAATAATTTATCAAACTATGTGACCCCAACGACGCAATCAGCCATTAGTTGCTGCATCTAGCTTTTGAGTCGTGAAAGGGAATGATATTGGTTAGAGTGAAATATATTTACATAATTGAATTTTGAGATTTCAAAGATCAACCATAATGCCCGAGATAACGCAAAATCACGAAATATACACCCTAATTAATCATTTCAGCGCAAAATAATAATCACTTGATATCATTTACACGGTATGAAAGAGACACGAACAGCGCATATTCAGTGGTTCTGATTTTTCTGCCAAATCGGTTTGGTTCACATATTTGCCGCTAGTGCAGCTGCGAATGACGTCATAACACCCCGGAAATTCCTTAAGAGGAGACGCGTCAAATAAGGTTGCTATGGTAACAAATCAACACAAACGATTCGCTTCGATCGGCTTCGTCGCCTCGAGTCGGAAAATGGTGATAGATTATTAATATATTGAATTGTAGGGTTAACAATTCATCACGAGCCGTTTGATTCGACTGATTCTCACTCAAATTAACAATAAAAACAAATAAAAAAAACAATATAAGTATTTTTGCCAATTTATGCGTCAATGTGTGGTGTATTGTTCGAATCAATATTACCTCATTCTCAGGTCATTATTTCATATAAGGCCATTATTTAAGTGGAGACGGAGAGAGATGAGGAGCTTGACTCGACTCGTGGCTCGAGTAGGCAAGTCGTGAAAACTTCGGCGCAGTCAAGTGTTATATGACGTCATAACACCCCGGAGAGAGCGGCCCGGGATTGGAGACTAAATTTCTATCTCATTATATAAGCATTTTAAATTAAAGCTGCGAATGACTCAAAAATTACAATATTATATATAAATTATGTCCTGTGCCCGAACCAAGCCTAAAATTTCCTTTTTCCCTTGTGTGAAACCGTTAAAATAATATCCTAGTTCAACATCTCATTTTTTTTTTTTTTTTAATATTATGCTTTGTATGAAGCACACACAAAATGGCGTTCAAAAAGAGTCATAATTTGGTTTCTATTTGAAGTTTAAAAACACACTTTCTCGCACAGATTATTCCATTATTTTGCCTTTAACGTTATGACCATAGCAACAGCACATCCGCTGAAAGTGCTGTGTCGATTTCAAATACTGATTGTCTCTAAATGTTCTGGATGTATAGAGCCGTAACTTGAAAAATAAATGAGATACAGTAAAACCTGTCTAAAAACGACCGCTCTGGGAAACTATTTGAAACGGTCGCTCAAGACAGGTGGTCGCTGAATACAGGGTTCATCATGAGCCAGCTCATAACGGTGCGTTATGATAATGAACCCTTTTGATTTACATATCTTAATTTTCGTCATCTCACTCTATTTACTTATTATTTAATCTCTTGCTCAGAGGACAATCCCGTTATTATTTTTTACAGAGTCCTGATACAAAAGGACGGAAATCTTTTGACCTGACCTGAACCTGTGAAAAAAAGTCATAACGCTCCCATATACATGTGCATGTATACTAGTACATGTGCATGTACAAATGCATTACGTATGAAACGAAGGGCATGTGCATGTAATGCATAATGCAGGAATGTACGTAATTTTAACGATTGAACGAGTCCAGAGTTGTCTGCTTTCAAAATGCTTTGGCCATCTGTGCCGAACTTGCGTCAAAATCGGCAGTCATGTCGATTAGTGATGTGCAGACTGGGTGCATGCGTGTTTTGAGCGAAGTAAGCTTGAAGGGCGAGGACGGCCTCCTGGGCGGGGGCAAAAGGTGTACATGTATAAAAGGTAAAAATCTGAAATTATTTTTGAGTACCATATGATTTCGATCTCGGCACCCTTTTCTTTGGTCACCCACACAATTTTTTACCTTTCACAACTAAAGAAATAAACCTCTATTCTATTCTATTCTAAAGAGTGGTGGATCGAGGCAGCATGCTTTCTTTTAGCCTATTCGTCAGCGGCGATCTCAGATATATATGAGAATATTCAGACGGCATTCTGTCTAGCTTTCTTTCATCTGCTTTGTCCTCGTCATCAGGGACATCATAATATTATTCGTTCATGCTCTTAACTGTCAGCAAAAAACGAGCCGACGACTATCGCTCGCTCTTATCGATCAAAGCGTTATGCAATCACTTAAGGCTTTAAGCATAGAGGAAGAATAATTAATAGAATAATTTATTACATGTATTTAAGTCGAGACGGAGGGGGAGAAGGAGCTTGACTCGACTCGTGGCTCGAGCAAGGAAGCCGGCAAAACTTTAATGCAAGCATGAATGCCCACCAAGCGCCGGTCATTTAACACAGGGTCAAGTGTCAATCAGGACCGATAATGACCAGTCGTTGGTCGCATTGAACAGTTAGTCGCTGAATACAGGGTCACTTACATGTTAAAGCGGTCGGGCGGATTTTAGGGTGGCCGCTTAGGGCAGGTGGTCACTGACTACAGGTGGTTGCTAATACAGGCTTCAATGTATTATGATAAAATTTACATTTTTTGTATTATGATAAATTGTACAAAAAAAAGAGAATAGGAACAAAAAAAGACTTTCATGAACAGGTTGTTCTTCAAGTTATTATTGTATTATTAATTCATGCGGAGATTCAACATTCACATAAATAAATATAAACATTCTTCACCTATCACCGCATCAGCAAGTCATCCAACTCTCAGCAAAATAAACCAATAAAATAAATTTCAGCATTTCAATAAAACTGCAGAAGTAAAAAAACAGTTTGCTTATTGATTAGATCCAAAGAGATCATTGTGGATCCCCATACCTCTTGGGCGATGTAACTCTATTGTGGCACAGATTCAAGTATGGTAACCCGTGTGTCATTGATTTTCCTGGCCAGAGTGAAAAAAAAAAAAAAAAAAGTGATAACACTTAAGAGTGACAGAAAAATAAATGATGCATATATCCTTGAAACAGATGGATTTGACTTCTTGTAAATTAACATTCAGAGCAAAATTACTGGCATAAAATTTAATCGCTCAAATTCTGAGGCGCTGGTATCAGATCATGCAGAAGCTCGTTTCCACGTAACACAAGCAGCAAAGTACACCATAGCAGCATTGCAATCAAGATATTCCAACAACGAATACCCTGTGATAAGATTTTTCAGCAGTATTTCTTATGCAACAAACTCAAAAATCAGCTTTTCTTAAAAGCTTGGAAAGAATTGATGATTACATAACGTGAAAACAAGATGTAGAGACTCCGAAACCAGACATACTGACTTTTGTGGGCACGCATGGCATCCTGCAAACAAACCAGAATTTGGCCATGAACTCCACGAATGACCCGACTGACCTGTGCCTTCCAGACGTCAGACCACTGCGCCACGATCAATATGGATGACGTCACATAACTCAGTCCTACATCTAGTATCGACACATATTTACGCAAGATGTTGGTGCTCTCCAACTTATATGAAGCCAAACCTATGCAAGATTACACAAATAAATTGTTATTCTAATAAAAGAATGCACTAAACCGACCCGCTGGACAGTCATTACGCTCAAGAACGCTCCTGGTATGATTCAAAATTATCAATTATGGCATTTCAGAGTGACAGCGCAACATACTTAACTCCGCCACAGATGGCTTTGTGATTGAGATGACCACTCACTCCATACTCATCAAAAGTGAATATCTGGAAGCAAATTTATAAAAATCTGGAAATCTATTGTCATGACATGAAAACACAAACCAAATCAATGTAATAGTCTTTAACATATGGAAGGATAATCTCAGCCAGGAGTTCGTTGCTCCACATAATGTTTGGATGATCTGGAAGTTCACTGAGAATTATTAAGGTGAAAGATGAGCAATGCTGAGCTGAGGATTACACAACTCACTTGTGGTTCACAATGAAGATTCGGTTTTCTCCGATGCCGAGAATCTTGCAGCTTTCAATGAGCTCCTTTTGACGCACCCGGCCTTGTTTATAGAAGTCACCTGAGAAAATGAATGGTGACAATTAAACTCCCACAATACGTCAAACGAGGCCACACGATGGCACAACCGGCTCGAGCAAATTAGCGCCATTAAACCTCAAATAACGGAGCTCACCAGTAGATAGGCACAAGAGAAAGACTTGGTTTTGACCAGAGCTTGTGAGGCTAAGAATGGAGGGGGCGAAAAACATGCACTCATCGTCTGGGTGGGCGATAATGAACAACGCTCGCCGACTCAGGCAGACCGACTTGAACAGTGTCTTTAATCGACGCTTCCTCTTCAACAAATGGCTCACGAGGAAGAAAAAACTGAAAAGTATGACTCCAAGGAAAACTATATCAAGCATTGACATCACTTCCATTGCTCCACAACACGATTTTGGAAAATTAAAGGAAATTGCATTGATTGAAAGTCTTGGCAGTGACTACTCTTCCGCTGCTTGGAAGAATAGCCCCTCTGATTATACGTCCGCGGGAGAGCATTATGATTCTTCATGTCCGAATTCCATCAATCCTAGTGCGTTACGATTTTGGAGATGACACCTATGTATCTGCTATCAGAAAATCCGATTCCGCGAGCAATGTTTAATTAATTGTTTATTAACTTATTATAATTAAGTCCACATGGCAGTACATCATTATGATATTATTAAACTATATTGTCTTTGATAGCCTATTCGTCAGCGATGATCTCAGATCATGCATTTCATGTATAACTTCCAGTTAAATATACGGAGATATCTCCGTCTGCATAATTATGAGAATATTCAATTCTGTCTATATCTTTGCTGGAATTTATTTCTGACTCTTTGCTCATTTCCCAACATCCCATTGTCGATAATTATAATTATTATTTAATTTATTCGGATATATTATTATATCCAAAGAATTGCGCTTCCATATACATATCCGATCAATATCTGACATACAATACTTCCAGCACCTGTACAGTGCATTACATATACCTGCATCTATGATTGTGGTCATTAACTGCACATGCCTAATAATTATTATACTCCATGCGTGCACTAATGAACCAACAGCGCCATATTCATGGTGTAAGATCTACTATCCTAGGCCTATATATAATGTATAGAGGGATTCTGCTGCCCCGTGCAAATTATACGACCGATTGAAAACAGCCGAAGGCAACCAGAAATCAGCATTCAAATTAATGCTTAGCTGCTCATATCAATGCTCAAAATCTCTCCTGAAACCAGACAACATATTAATCGATGTACTTTTATTTATAGAATTAGAAACACAATCACATAAATATACACATTATCATGCACTTTAGTATGGGTGCAAAGCAATTAAAAGTCTATAAATGCCATAATTATATGATAATTAGGTTTTTGGACATCAGTAATTATCTAACATAATTAATCCGAAACATATACGCCCTACAATACTCAGGTCTTTATGCCATTCACGAATTGAAATTAATTATGAGCATCGGGGATCATCTTTTTCATTACTCCAAAGCAATATCTTCCCCATAATCGGCTGACAGCTTTCCATTTGGAGAAAAATCCGGAAACCTTTTGGAGTATGGAGTTCTTCAAAGCGCCACAAGTGGCCGAATTGATTACAACATATATCGCCGGTGAAAGGAAAATAACAACCCAGCCCTAGATATAGTCTGCACGGGTCCTTCTGTTATTCCGTAGGCAAAATTGGACTATATATTAAGATTTTCATCGTAATTAATTTGATTTTTTCCCCTGCCGATTCGAACAGATCGTGATGCATTCTGTACAAATTAATTCAAGTTTTGATTAATTTTCTCCTGGAACTATTTTCTCTGGGGTTATATAATAATGATATTTACAAAATACGACAAGGAGTATAATTTTGCAGCTATGCAACACATTTACAAGATATTTTCATCTTTTTATGCGTTTTGTGTGTAGCTAGGTTGTTTTATGACAAATTATATCCAACAGGAAATCACATAAACTCCAGTTCCGGTTGTTATACCGATTTTAGTGGCAAAATGCAGCTTAAACGATCAACGTGGACCCTTTTTGAACCATATGGTTTTTGCATAAAATAATTTAAATAAATTCTGTTTTTATTATTGCATATGACAAATAATGAAACCTTATATGTAGATCTCTGAGGGGCCAAGAAATAACAAAACTTATATAATGGGGTATCCCCTTGCTGCTAAGATGGGTACAGCAAACCGGAAGTTGAATTGTATGACTTCCGGTAGGCCTTATAACAAGTAAAATCATCTAGTATTAACTCCGTGAATGATGGCTATCGAACGATCTTTGAAAAATGGTACCATCTATAACACCAAAAGCTCACCGGAAATAGGATTTTCAGACTTCCGATTCAATTGATTTGGTTGACAACCTCTTGAAGTCCTCGATGTTATAATGCATTTTTTCATTAATAGACAAGAGGATTTGTAAGAAGTGTCTCTTTGAGCCAGATGCTCAAATGAATCAATTAGGGGTGGGATTAATTATAATATCACATAAATGGATGCTGAATGCCCAAATCGTTCAAATTTTTGCTCTAGGACTGATTTTGAAGAATAATTAGCTTAATTGCATTGTGCATCAAATAATTGGTTCAACCGGTATTATTTTGGCTCATGTGAATTTTGAGGGTGGTGTTCGATTTGCAGCCTGCATATTATTTTTGCGGATATTTATATATTTGAATTTTATATTAAAATGACTATGGTATTCCAATAGGACATACAATAACCCTTTGTGCCGTATAATGCCAGAAATAAGAAAGCTATCGCAAAAATATCGACTTCAATAATTGAATTTAAGTGCTTTTCGGCTATAAAAACTTTTTTTTTTCAACCGGAAGTTGCATTGTACGACTTCCGATTAGTTTTATTTAGTTGCTAAACCACTTTCATGAAAAACTGATAAAATTTTGTTATAATGTAATTGCGTTGCTAGGCTGCGAAGTTATACCCTCCCTACGTCGCGTTCCGGGGGTAAATATCTCACCCACCCCTCACAAAACGTATTTCTGGTGGGGGTTAGTTAATCTCTCTAGGGCATTGTATTCAGAAGGTCGAAATCTATACATTTCGACAAAGATATTAGCTTCAGCACGGACCAAGACTAGCTAAGATGCCTGACCAGGTACTAATTAGTAATTAGTAATCCATTAATATTATTGACCCACAGTCACAAAGAAAATGAAGCAGGCTATGCATAATTACAAAAGAATTACCTCAAGCGTAATTGATTAAAAGACACGATAATAAGTTAATTGCAAATCCAATTGAAATCACTTTAAAGTGTAAACCTAATCATCAAAGCGCCATTGCAAAAGGCCAACCTTCCACCACCTGCGCTCAAAATTCCCGCTAGGTGATTAGAAGGATGCTACGAGACACAGAAATAAAGCAACACTGCAATAAGATAATCTCAAAATGGCCCTGTTTGAAAGGCACGACGCGAGACCGAGGGAAACTCGGAAATACGTGTTTAGTGGCAAAGCTTTTGTGCTGGGTATTTTTGCAGCGATTTGGATCTGGACAGCGGACGCCTATTTCGAATCCATCATCAAAGCAAGAAACCAGATTAAGGATTTGAGAGATCCTGTATCTAGAGTGATTACAATAGGTATTGCCACTGAACGCTCTTTGGTAGGTTTGACTGCATCGTGCCGCACAAATATCTGCTGATTTTAACACCTTTTTTATTATATCAATTCTAGACTGAATTTACACCAGGAATGCACGACTTCAGACAATGCCCCGACTTAGAGGACGGCCGACTCTGCTCTTACATCCCAGCTCACAATTCCAGCTGTGAGGAATGCGATGCTCTTCTCTTCCGTGGATTTCACCTTGACCCCAATGTGACCTTGCCAAGAAGACACCCAGCGTACCAAAAGTGGATTTTCTTCGAAACAGAATCACCACAGAGAACATGGTCACATTTGAAAAATGCCAAATCGATTTGGAACGAGTTCAACTTCACTGTAACCTACGCCCCTAATGCTGACGTTCAATACTCCAGGTTCCACACCCTTCAGTGCAAACGTGTGCCACAGCAGACGGTGGCCGACACGGATTACGCCAGTACGAAACAGAAGAACGCCACTGCTCTTTGGTTGGTCAGCAATTGCAATGACACCAGCGGACGAGAGCTGTATGTCAATGAGCTTAGGAAATATTTACCGGTCGACGTATATGGAGGTTGTGGGCTGCCATTACCCTGCCAGCAGTTTCGTCGAGAGTTCAAGCTCCGAGGTGGATGTGTTCGACGGCTGATGAGCCGATACAAGTTCTACCTGTCTTTTGAGAGCAGTTTCTGCGACGGTTACCTCACAGAGAAAATCTGGAAGACATTCCGGGTGAATGTCATTCCGGTTGTGATGGGGAACGCGGATTACAGGGGGCTGCTATCACCGGATACATTCATAGATGTCAGGGACTTTGGATCACCCAAAGATCTTGCGGATTATTTACACTATTTAGATGAAAACGATGATGCATATAACGCTATTATACATAACAGAAAGAGTGTGAAGTGTCTTAAGGTGTTCCCAGGACCACCCCACTGTCTCGTGTGTCAACATTTACATGAATTCAGAGAAAAAAGAGAAGTGCTTGCTGATGTTGCAGATTTCTGGAGTCCATCACGAAGATGCTCCACTCCTGGAGAGTTCTTCAAGGGCATAGCAGAAGATGTCCTCAAGGAGAATCCTCAGTTACGAGGAAGGTATGTCTAGCCCCCGAAGGACCATGTGCCCCTTTTTTATTTACCGAAAATGTTGTCTTATGATTTTTTTCTCTCTCTACAATGTAGGTATGTATTTGTTGATCCTTGTAATTGATACCCTGATGTAGAAATGATAATTAAAAACAAGCACTAGAGCTGCAGAAACATTATTTGAATTTCATTGACAATGCATTCATCAATAAGATTTCAATGAACCATTCATAGTGTGAGTCAATTGGAATGTGAATCAGGCAATCCACACATACAGGGGCTAATATATGATTGTGTTCATAAGTGCGTTATGATTCAGTTTGCAGCGGTAGACTTTCATGACAAAAGACCTTTTCTCCATCTTGTGAGTAGTCCGTAACGACATCTCCATTGCCCTGAAGAATCCATTTCGTCGTGAGAAGACCCTGAACTCCTACTGGACCCCGTGCGTGGATGCGAGCAGTGCTGATGCCGACTTCAGCGCCTATAAATATAGCACACGGATTATTCAAGTGAAATCTATAAGGGGCGTTATGATTAATCTCACCCAGGCCGAATCGGAATCCGTCAGAGAAACGCGTGCTGGCATTGTGGAATACACATGCGCTGTCGACGTTCTTCAAAAATTGCGCCGCGGTTTGCTCTGAATGAATAACAATTAAAATGTAAATTGAATTATTTTATGAACTTTGATGAATAAATTTAATTAAATCGGGGTCCTCTACATGACTTCTAAATGCACACCATTTTCTGTGACGATAGAATCCGTGTGTGAACTTCCGAACTGGTGAATGTGAGCAATTGCTTCATCGACGTCATTGACGATGTCAATATTACATTCCAGTCCACTGTACTCAGTTTTCATTGATTTCGACGGTGGAGGACCAAACTTCATGTGTTCCAAGAGCTTCGGACCGGCGTGAATGACCACCTGCAATGACCAACAGCTGTAAACACGTAAAACAGAACACGAAATACCTACGTCATTTGCCTTCAACATCTCAATAATGTTATCAAATAGCGTTGTATTCAATAGAGTCTTGTGTAAGAGAAGCGTCTCCATAGCATTGCATGCTGCCGGGTAATCACACTTTGAATCTCTCACTGTGATTTAGAAATTAGTTCTATGGTTGGCCAACAAATGGATTAAGCACAGACCAATTTTAATCGCCATTTCTGGGTTGACTTCGCGGTCGATGTACACGTGGCAGACGCCCTCACTGTGTCCCAGTACGGGGATGCCCTTGCTCTGCTCCTGGATGCTTTTGACCAGGTCACTGGACCCCCGAGGGATGATGAGGTCGATGTACTGGTCCATCTGTATCAAATCGCCAATGTCCTCTCGTTTGCTTACCTATAAGTTAGAGTTATCAATAAGAATAGGTGGCCACGTGTTTCTATGCAATGTATTCGTGATTGGTTGATTTAAAATCATTTCGTGTTGTGATTCGTTGATTCAGATTCAATCTGTTCTCTTATTGGTTGATTCATATTCACATTGACGCATGATTAGCCGATTTAGAGGTGTTGACATGATTACAAGGGTCACTCCTATACCGACTGACGTACCAGTTCGATGGTTGTCCTAGGAACATGTGGTTCCATAGCTTCTTGAACAAGTCCATGAAGAATTTTGTTGCTATGATACGCCTCTTTTCCACCTTTCAAAAGCAACCCATTCCCGCTAGATATGGCCAAAGCAGCAACCTGTATTCAACAACATGCTAAAAGCGATCAAACACAGGCGATGAACCCACCTGAGGCAGACAGTCTGGTCGAGATTCGAAGATGACGAGCAGGACCCCAATCGGCACAGAAATCTGCTGGAGGTTGATATCCTCGGACAATTTTGTTCTACGCAGCACTCGTCCAAGGTTATTGTACGAATCTTTGGCGATCTGCTGTAGTCCGTCAGCCAATATTTTTAGCTTGTGTTCACTGAGAACCAGCCTAGAAATTAAAGGAGCTGCAAGACCTGTGAAAGTATAACTTGTGTGAATGCATGACAGGTTTAGAGAATTCCATGGTATGTTTTGTGCTGCTTGCATGAGTGCCTGAGGTATATTTTGTGTTGTGTGTGTACCTGATCGTCTTGCTTCATCCAAATCAAGTTTGTTTGCAGCCAATATTTCGGCCTGCCTGTCCAAGAGAAGTGAAGCTAATTTTTCGATGATTGCAGCTCTTTGAAAGGGGGCCAACTTCTGAAGCGCTCGTCCACCTTCCCGAGCTATATAAGAATTGAATGCTAACATCACAGATGACCGAGAAAGGAGATAACCAACCATTACTGGCTTGTTGTTCCACTGGTGTCGTAGACTCGGTGTGTTCCGTGAAAAATGTCCCAACTTTCTTTCCGCTAATAATATTTTTGATGGCAAGATTTGCAAAGCCATTGGCGATCACAACAGACACATCCCTTTCCAGCGCAAATAGAGCTGCTTTAACCTAAAGATAAGCACAGAGAAACATAGTACCATCTTTGAGACTTATATTAGAATACCTTTGACTCCATGCCCCCTGTTCCAACCCTGGATCCCTCTCCGAAGATCAACGAGCGACCGTTGCTGTTAGGTGAATATGTGTGCATGAGACGGGACCCGTCAGTGCCTGGAGGACTGGTGTATAAGCCATCAACATCAGATAGCAGCATCAATAAGTCAGCGTTGATTTCGCCAGCAATTCTAGCTGCTAAGCTGTCATTGTCCTTCACGCTAATCACCTGCACGAATTAAAGAACCCTGGATCACCACTCCAGTGCTCCTATTCATGACTCACCCCATGGAGGTCGAGGTCCTGCTCAGGTGGAGGGGCAACAGCGTCGTTGGCGTTGATGATTGGGATGATGTTCAGGTTGAGTAATTCCAACAAAGTGGAACGCATGTTGTTCCGGCTCTCATCGTTTTGGAAATCTGGTTTGGTGACCAGGATCTGGAGGTACTCTGTTGGTTACAGATTGGATACAGCACAGTTCATGCACAGTACCTGAGCAGTTCGTAGACCATACTGAGTGAACATGGCTTCGTACAGGGCCATCAAACCGCTTTGACCGGCGGCTGCACAAGCACGAGGGGGGAGACGCTGATTTGTCTGTGAGAGAGATGCATGGTGGAATTTCTTTAAAGATTTCTAAGAATTTTAACTCACCCTAAACTGAGTGTCTCTGGAACTGAGCGTTTGGCGCATACTCATGGACATAGCTACTTCCTGTCTGAGTTTCTGCTTACCAAACGCCACGGCTCCGCTGGTGACTAGCATAATTTGGTGGCCCTTGGAATGGAGCTCAGATACCTGTGGGTGCTATTATAGTACCGATGTATGTAATTTCTGTCATTTTTAACCTGTTCAACTATTGAGGCTAGGCGCCCGAGTGCTAGACCACACTCGTCTTCCCGTGTGATAACAGCACTGCCCATCTTCACAATAACACGCTTTGAGTTTTTCAATTCATGGCGG
>KB309375.1:99371-111019 GCA_000328365.1 Capitella teleta
TCTGAAATTATTTACAAGAACAAAATGAGGCCCCGAAAGGATTCATTGCAACTATTATAGTATGTGCATAATTGGGTGTCTTATAATTTGTTGCTTTAGAATTAACTGACCGTTTTAGTTGCGTAACTGGGGCTGATTTGTATCATACGGTTTATCATGCATGTATGATTTATCTCAAATCCGTATCATCCTCGATAAAACAAGATAAATTAATTAATCTGACCATCACGTCCTAATTAAAGTTCGCGTTAATTCAGGTGATTAAACAAGTACCCATGCTCCATAAACACTTGACCCTGAAGAACTTTACACGTGTATTCATAACTCATTGTGCGCCTCAATTCGTGAGGATAATTATAAAGGGTAAACCCCTTGTTGTTATTCAACTCAGGCACTAATTGAACCCATCAAGTACAATGGGTACTTGTCTCCTCCACTCAGACAACTTTCGTTATCTCTTGCAAGATCTTATTTTCATTGATATGTTCCTACGAATATCCTTGACCTCATGCATGAGATTCAGTGTATTGAGTCAATAAATCATGGTTATGACTTCTGAATACCCGTCCTTTTTGTAATTTCATTTGAATCGTGTTTTCCTTTTTGTAATTTCATTTGAATCGTGTTTTCCTTTTTGTAATTTCATTTGAATCGTGTTTTCCTTTTTGTAATTTCATTCGAATCGTGTTTTCCTTTTTGACACTTTCCAATTGTTTTGCGAGTATCATTGGTATCGATTGACTTTGTTATTCTGCCCCCATTTATGCATAGAAATCAAATAATAAATATATTTTGAACGAGGAAGCAACATTTAAATGTGAGTGGTGAGTGATCGTGAAGAGAGCAAAATCAGATGAGCTCCTGAACAAGCATTAAGGAATGTCATCTGTTGCATGGCGCATCAATACAAATTCTCTGGTTTGTTTTGATTTAGGA
Organism: Capitella teleta; assembly: GCA_000328365.1. NCBI lineage: Eukaryota > Metazoa > Annelida > Polychaeta > Capitellidae > Capitella > Capitella teleta. The sequence goes on from KB309375.1 coordinate 100,308, forward strand.
GATAAACATTAGTGCTACTGTCACAACAACAGCACTCTCAAACAAAACAATAGTAGGAGAGCGTTGCCTTAATTGTGCGTTTAATGAAGCTTATCCATGGTCCGGGGCCCTGTTTGCCGCCAGACGTGGGAATATCGCGGAGCACCAGTGGAAAGCATTGAGATCCTTAATTAACATGGAGTAGATAGACTACTTTTGGCCCACGTATCCTCATTCACTTTTGGCCCATATATCTATACGAATTTTAGTCTATGCACCATACACCCAAGATGCACGTAATATATGTGTACATGTATAGCTTAACATTCGACCACCAGTTCTCTACAACCAAATAAACTGTAAACATATTTCAGGCTATATACAAGGGATACTCTGAAAGCTCGAGGCTTCACATCATCACACGGAGAGTGCCCAGCCAGTTAGACCAAATACATTAGCAATATAATCTAATAATACTGAAGAACTCAGCTTTGTTTTTATATAGTAGCCATGGTTCTGTACATGATAATTTAGCAATTCATTCTTTTCGTTAGTCCGGTCTTATCTATGAAAACCGGAAAGTCGGATTAATTAGGTCGGACCAGTGACCACTAGTATACAAATGGACAAGAAAACCCTAAATAACTTCTCCACCCCATCGCCTGCTATTTAGTAATCATCAAGACGATCTTGTGAACTGACGTGAAGGTCAAGCACACCTTTGTTTTCTCATTACTTCAAAGTTTAGGAATTTAAAAAGTCAATGTTGGGGAGTCAAATGTGCACGTCGTGTGTGACGTATCTCAACGACAACATGGGAATATAACGGATAATTAGTAATCGTATTTGATAATTCGTATTACATTACTTCCAATCAAAGAGACAAACATGACGTAATACCGTACAAAATTATCACTATAATAATCACTTACCAGGAATGAATGACAATCGAGAGACCGTATCAACAATGGAAGAGCAATTTAAAGAAGATCAGAGGATTCGGCCCTGGAGCAGCAAGAGGAGCGAATCAGAGGAAGTTTCTTCACAGAATCATTGAAATAATTCACTCTTACTGATCATGTCGAGAGAGGGTGCTATTGACTATTATAAGGGCGACCTTTCGTATTGCAAGCAGTCAAGCACTACTAGTACTAGATAGGTCAAAGGTCACGGACATAGAAACACGCAGAGATAGCGTGAATATTGGCCCACTACTATAGTGTAAGTACGATTTGGTCATGAATTGAAGAGCTTTTTCTTAATTGTAACAAACTGGTGCTTATAAAGGTGAATTCGTGCTAATGATCATGGCCAGTGAAAGGCAATATACGTACACGCGTACGTATTCGTCAGGTGAATATTAAGACATCGCAGATTTATGAGTGGTGCCTGGACCGATCGAGGCTTTAACTACCTATACCTAGCAATACCTCGAAGCACCCCAAGCAATGCATGCACACTGAGTGGCACTATCAACTCCTTGCAGACGGATTCACCCGAGACCACTTCTATTTTGGGCGTGAAATTGGATGAGCAAGTGTAAAAGGTCCGCATCGCGTCTCAGCACAGAAACAGCGAATGATAAATTGCATCAAGGGATCCTATCACCATTAGCATTTATTACGCATGTAAAGCATATTGCATATCACATCATCGAGTGGAGATCTCCAGCATTAGAACTACAATCCAGCCTTGTTGCATGATTAAATCAATCATCCAATAATATAATTTTATAAAATAATGTGCTAATTCATGTAATATGTATATCAATCGTTGTGATCGTAATAACTTATCAACCACCAACTTCCCTTGCGTCAGTCTACGCTAATTCATGTTTTCATTTAATCTGCATGTAGATCAAAGAGATTCAAGTTGCATTCGTACGAATCTCGTGCTCCACAAAGACATCGTGATGTATTCACTTAATCACGTAGCAATTTAACTGTTTTATACAAGATAAGCCCATGATCACTTTGCGTTTGAACAAAGATACAAAGCTCTTGCCAACACGAAGTCATCTGACCCGATAAAGTACTATCTTTATCTGAATTACATGTAGGCCTACGGTGTAATGGAGCAATAGGAATTGTCACGCAGAGTATCACTAACGTCTCATCTTTATCGTCACGGATTTATAGTTCTTTTAAAATAGACATGTTTGACTGGCTTTTCTTTTGAATCTCTGTTTGATCAACTCACCTTATAACCTCTCTGAAGGGTCGACAACCGCAGCGTTGATGAAGTGGCGTCTGCGAGTTCTCAGCATGTTCTGTCTTTGCATATTCTGCTCATGACCTTATATAGCTTGCAATCGGTCGTGTCTTTCCTTGGAGTATGGGATATTTTACTTGTACGGTGTACATATAAATTCATAGTAGTCCCCCCACCTCCTCTCTTCACATACATGTATAACTCAGTTAAATGTTTACTTATTTTTTAAGCAACTGAGCGGAAATGTTTTGCAGCAATTACAAATACGTAATTAGTTATGCAGTCAAAGCTAGTTGTTACGAGCATCTAAGGTCCTTAAAATTAGTCCGATATAACGGGTGTTCCATACATGCGAGTTCACGCAGTTTTATTGAATTATTCTTAATGGAATAGTTGTGTGATAAAAATGCGATGTTTGGTTTGTCCGATGCAGTGACAAGGTGAAAACCATTTTCTGCTTGCCAACAGCAGTGATTCATTGTGACCCCTCGCGCCGATACCCGCTGAGCATATTCCAGAGAAACGAGCCTTGAAAGATCAGATTGGTTCAAAATGTTGATTTTCATGTTTCGGTGGCAATATAAAAGATCTTCTCTTTCCTCACACACAAGAATCATGTCAGTCTATAACCAACTAATAAGTCCTTATGTTTTGTGTATAATTAAGCCTATTGTATTGACAGTAGAATCGTTTTGAATTTTGGCCTTGCAACTTTTTGACGCGAATTTCTCATATTCTATTACGTGTTGGTAGGGTTGACACGTAAACAGGCTGTAACTTTTGAACTACGGCTCTGATTTAGATAATTCTTGTATCAAACTGAATGTATTTGTATCAGCTATTAGGAGGCATCAAAATCTTTTAAAAATTGAAAATTCGACTTAGGTTTCGGTTTGATCGAGGGGTCACAATTAAACAATGAACTTACATATAATTATGCACCCGATTCCACAAACTTACACTAGAAACCTAATTTGATTGCGCATTCTTTGAGGTGCTTACAATTGTGGTGGGGGTGAATCAAATTATACTCGCTTTTACCTGAGTATACGGTATGTGCGAGTCCAGCTCTAAAAAGAGCTGTTACTTAACTTCGTTGCTGTTGTGATACTGGAGTATACCTGGAGTAGACGATCGAAGCGCTAGCGAGCATCCAAAAACGGGTCTCATCAGAGCCACTGACGATGTGACGACGATGACAGAGGTGACAATGGTGGCGTATGTTGTAGACTAGAGTATAACGTAAGCAGGTTGGACTGAAGTCAACTGTTTCCGGCAAAACGGGAACCCCTATCGAGCGGTACAATACGTGAATATGATGTGATGACAAGGACAGATCTGACAATAATGGACTGATGGTGGGTGTTGACTTGCGTGAGCATGGGCAGACTGGAATGAAGGCAACTGACTGGAAATCGGAGGAGAAAACAGGACGGTGATATGATGCTGACGTGATGATCAATACAGATCGAATCAAGTATGACTGTTGGACATATGTTAAATGTATATACTTACGTTGGCTGGTCCGCTCTTGTCCGCTATTTACATTCCTACATCAAATAAGATGAATGGGAGTTAACCAGATTATGTTATTAATCCGCTTAAAATGAACGCGGTAATCTGCCGTTTGGAAGGAGGACGTCTTGCAGCATGCGACCGCAGTGTTTGATAAGATAACGATTAGTGTCAACGCCACTATGTTTGCCGGCATCGGGGCTGCTGCACGGCCGCAGTGCAAGTAGTAACGTCGGCATTACTTTTGTCCTCTTCCGGGGGGTTCTTAGCGTCCGAAATTGGCCAGCTTCGGGCCACCATTGAAATGTTTGCTGAGACGTTACTGCGGCTCTTGTCCTTCTTCCAGCCGAAATCGGCCAGTTTCGGCATGTTTTCTGGGTATATATTATACAGTGACGTGTTTTCAAAAGGCTTTTAAAGGCTTTAAATAAACATTATTTGCTAAATAATAATTGTATCTATGTAAGTAATTTATCTTTTATTCACACTTTTGGTACTTTATGAAATAAACGCTTTTGAAAGTTCATAGCAACGACGCTGATTCTTCGGTTTTGGTTTCAAAACAGGAGTGCGTTATGATTGCGTGTGCGATTTCATGGATTTGGGGTGCCGGTGCTTCTATGGGATTACATGTACCAATTAATGGCGAGAAAGATGTTGACGGTTGAAAAAATCACCATCACGTTTGAATACGAGGAATGAATTAATTAACTCACTGCAGGTGTGAATCCTGGACCGTAGATATGGGGACCGGCTCCAGGACTAAATTTACTTAAATTAGACTAATATTATTGTTGGCTTTAATTATTTGAGAAGTAAAACTACGTTTACTCCAGTTGAAATTTCTCACAGAAAGAAATAAAGAAAGAAAAAAATGTAAATGCGGATATTGTTGGCCTGCATAGAGTTTCGAACAGAAGTCGATTAATAATAAATAATAATACCAATATATTTATTTTATATAGCGATCACAAAACTCTGTCTCCGACAGGCTGTACAGCAATATTAAAAATTATTGCAAAGTATACAAAGTAAAATGCACGAATAAATAAAACTGCAGTTGAACTAGATTGATCGAAACAAAGAAACTTTTTAGTTAAAAAAGTTTATAAATGTCGTTCAAATCGGAAGTCACCAAGTAAAGAGTTTCATAAAATGGGGCCACAGACACTAAAAGCTAAAACAACGATGCAAATTGCTTCTAAAACGTTGCACAGATAAAAGGTTGAGATTCGAAAACAGGTAGGCCCATAGGCCTATGCAGGCGGGGTGCTGTTGCATTTTTCTATCATTTTGGGCCCAAATGGGAGGATTGAGAAGGGTCCATCATCCATCGGTACTTCGTTATCCAAATTGGGCTTCTTTAACAACGGTGCAACTTGATCAATCTTGTATGCATCGGGCATTTGTTTCCTTCCATATAGAGAACCATTTGATGATAGAGAGGAGTAAAGGAAGCAAAGGATCCAGTAGATCCGTGGCCAACAAGACTTCATCACAGATGACTTAATCAGTTGCACTAGTTCATTCTCGGTCACAGGTTCCCAGGATTCAAGATCGGACCATGTTGATGGTTCTGGATCACAGATGTGAGAACGACCAAAGCCGGAGCGGATGAAGTCGACTTTATTCCAGAAAATTCATTGAATATTGCGAGCAACTGTTCTTCATTTATACCTGATGGAACGCTAGTATTTGATGTCTTGCCCAACAATGATTTTATGGTGCGGTTGAGTTTTTTCTAGATCGTCCTTATTTTTCTCAATCAGGCCACGATAGTGTAATTCCTTCCTGACAACAGCAAAGACTTTGCTGACCTCCGGTTCTCCACTCAGAGCACCACCATCGGTGTTGTTTCCGGTGCGCTAAACGCGATGCCGCTTCTTCCTCAAATGAAGTTGCGGTTCCATAGAGTACTTGCTTCTTAATCTGATGACTGCTGCCCGCGTGCATGGCGGGTGATTCTGACAGTATGGGGGTCTGGAGAAATGACGACAGACATGGTGATCGGAAAACTCTGGAATAGGAGCCTAGGAGAGCAGTGACTTCCTCACTTGCTCGAGTATCGAGGTGTCGGGTGAGATATGCTTTAGAATTTGGCTGATATCTGCGGTGATCGTGGTCAGGGACTGTTGCATCGACGTGCACCGGTCTTCTAAGCAGGAGGCATGGGGCGCCTATCCCCGGTCCTCGAACGGGATCTGCGCTCCGGTGTGGCTGTGCAAGCATTTCGAACCAGAAGGTTCTAAATGCTTGACCATGTAGAACGAATCAATGGCACAAATGGGAAGATTCTTCATTTCTTATTGAATGGTCTCCATAGCTTGGGTTATATCATTAGCCCCTGCCTGGTGTTTTTCATCGCTGAGCTGTCTTTCGATCCTCCTTTTTTTTTTCTTCCAATATGGCATGCATAACCATGAGATGAGACATTGTCCCAAAGTATATTGTTGGCCACATTAATTTCTTCTACGATGAATCTTATTGCAATTCTATTCGCAAAATTTGAGCAACGATCAAACTTCATAGCAAATGGCTAACCAGAGATACTCTATTGCAATAGAGTATCTCTGGGCTAACCCCAGCACAGAGTTGACAATCATGCGGGGTCGGGGAGTCACTTGCGCCTGAGAGAGCCGTCTCGCCTGAGTGAGTGGCATGGTTGGGCAAAATTGACAACTCCTTTCGCCGACGAGTTTCCTGGAACGCCAAGACAGAGACTTTCCCACCCCGGCCATATCTCAGAAAGACAGCGACGAACAATGCGAATTTGTAGATACGAAAAGAGCTCGGGTTTCGGTGGAATATAACAGAGATATTCACTGTTCAACATGGAACACAACAATGTGCGTCCTTGTTAATCGCTCACACTTCTCGAATCATGCATGTCAACTGCGTTCCAACGTCTCTCCAAACGACGCCGCTTTTGCTTTGCTTTCCTTACATCGAGGGAGTACCATTCAGGGTTTGAGTGGATCGAAACAGAGCGTGTATTAGCGGGTGCATGCATGTTGGGCAATGGTCCTTGCATATAAACGATTATTTCAAAAGCGAGCGCTTGGAACAGAACTTGTTTTAACGGGTGAGTTTAGTACTGATCCTTGGGTACAAGCGATTGCTTCAAAAGCGAGCGCTCAGCGGTTTACTGCATTCATTCTATGCGGCGACATGGAGACCACGGCAACATATTCGACTTTCGTTCCTCCTCTGACGACAATCATGACCAGAGTGCAGCTCGGAGTAGTGGGAGCAACGCTGGCTGTAAGCGGCATTACCGTCATCATCAACCCACTCACGCTACTCGCTTTGTTCAAACAGAAAATCCTCACAAAAAGTTCCATCAACCTTTTCATTGCAAGTCTGTGCTGCTCGGACTTCCTCTTGGGATTTGCAGCATTCCTCTTTCAGCTGCAGAAAATCTTGCGCCTGAGCGCAACCAGCGAAGCTTCCATTGCCATCCTGAACTGTGTGGCGAGTACTTGGGGGGTGGTAAGTTTCTTCGTGTCCAACACAAACTCCCTGCTCATCACATTTGACCGCGCATACGCGACGCTTGCTCCTTTCAAGTACAAGGGCAACGTATCCATTCGCAGGGCGTCTGTTACCTTGGCCGTGGTTTGGACCGGTGCTGTTCTTCAGGCTCTCATTCCAATAGTCACAAACATCGCTCTGGCAGGCGAGGCCATCATCGTGAAATACCCCTACGAGCTGGCTCCTTACTTATATCGCTTGTACTGGGTGACCCCTCTGATGTACATTGGCACCGCTACCAATATCCTTCTTTATGCCGTCATTGTAATCTCATACTTCAAAACCAAGAAGAAAGTCCAGTCTTCAACTTCTTATTCCGAGTTACGAAATCGGCGCATGACACGTACGGTAACCATGGTGATTGGCATGCAACTGATCGGCAGCATCCCAATCGTAACCCTTGCCGCCTTTTCTGATAATCCGGATGCCCCATATGTGTGGTCATACCGCATGTTCTACGACATAGCCTCTCTGTGTACCCTTATTCCAACCTTCTTCAACAATTTCTTGTATGTTTGGCAGCTGCCGGACTACAACAGAGCAATTAGGCGTTTGCTATCATGCTCCACAAATGCAATCGCAAATTTGGCTTCAGAAACATCGGCTTCTCGCAATTGAGTGTCCAAACAAAATTGCCGATAGCAGAAGTTTGATTACGTAAATTATTGTAGTAATGTGAAATACGTACTACATGTATTACTTTGTGTAGTGAATGCTTCGTTGTCTTCAATGAATTTCAATTGATTTTTATTATTCAAAACCAGTTTCTCTTGGATATTTTTCTGTGTGATGACCAAACATTTTGGTTTCGGCCACCTTACACTTTGTGACTTGTTTGCTGTTGCTTCCAACGTCTCTCAGAAAGAAACAGAACGATATTCGAGCTGCGACCCTTTGTCTCTGGGAGGAGGGGGAGGGGGGTCTCCACAACCAGTTAAACATTGGGTCACCGAAACAAGCATTGAACTATTTCTATTATTTTTCCCATAGTCTTAAATCATTCCTGTTTTCACTTTGATGTCGGCCAGTTTAGCTAAACATGAGACATTAATGAAGTGTGTTTATGTTGAATATTTTAGGTCTTTTTTGGTTTTGTATCTCTCAGTTCTTTCTTTGATACATGTAATCAAATAATGCTCAGACAATCTATCTTTGATTTAGGACTGCTTTGATACGTGTACAACTGTAATAGATAGATAGGTAGATTTTTTTTTCAGAACGACATTTGAATACCATGCATATGATTCAGATACAAATGAAGATTAATGGATAAATGTCGATTCCGGGAGATGCCCCTAGGCTGAAAAGTCTTTGCCTGGCGGTCGACCATTTCCCATTTTTCAATTAAAAAGATATTGTGCTCTTTGTATATGAACCAAGAAATGAAGGAAGAGATGAAAGGAACAGACAGGAAAAGAAGAGCAATGTAATGTCTTTTTAAAAGCTTGCTTTGCCTTTAAAGTTGGCTATGATATCTTGTATTTCGTGTTCATCTGTTGGGGCCAAGTAAGTGCTGTGTTCGTTTCTTGTTACTCTGTTCAGGTGAATCTTAGCCCAATCTGGCCGTCTACTCCTTTCTCCGTGCCGTCTTCTGTGCCCACTCATTGTGTAACACCCAGTTGGAGCTTACTGGTGGTGCGGCGTCGTCTGCTCGTTCGACAATGCACTCACCCCTGCCCCAACATGTTACTCATCCCCGTTTCTCTTCCCACGCTTTCCTCTCCCTTCGTCTCTCCTTAAATCGAAGCCAGTGCCATGCTTCCGCTTTGGCTTTTAGTTCGAGTCCGTACTTTCTGATCACCCTTCTTCTCACATTTTGCAACTAGAGATCTTCTAACAACGGGATCTATAGAGATGATTCTTTTGTTATAGGATCCCTACCAGTAATCAGTAACATGTTTGTTTTTTCATCTCACACATTTTTTTTCATTCGTTTTTTTCCCTTTGTCATGCATGTATGGCATTTGTATATCACCCTTATTTATATAATTACCCTTATTGATAATGCTTGCTATGTATACAGTTCTGGCGATACAATTAAGGAGTTCACTTCCCCTCGCCATTTGATTCTCAACATGTTTATTTTCCCTTTAATTACATGTATTGTATACCAAATATGTGTGTTACTATTTTTGAGAATCAATAAAAATGATAGGAAAAATGAACCCCTAAATTTCTTTCATCATCCACTCGTACGCTCTTTACTTGTCCGATTGATTCTCGGTACTTTCCGCACAACTCCATTTAAAGGCCTCCGCAATATTTTCGTATAATCTAAGTGAATTCCGCAAGTACACAGGACAACACTCCACAGAAAGGTCTTAGCCATGCTGCGTTCAACATATATATTAACTGAGATCTCCAGATTACGGTCTTGAGCTAAACGCTGTATGCTATAATTGAGAGGAAACAGCCATTTATGCATGCAAGAAAGTTTGGGATGAGTAATATGAATTGAAATGAGACAAATTGAGAGCTCGGTGATGTTCCTCGACAGGTTACATTGGGTCGACTAAAGATACCCCAGTAAGCCAACGTCTGTCATTGTTAAATTTGCCATGTATACCGTGCTCAACAGCGCGGGATAATCGCGACTCAACATATGTAAAAGAAAATACAAGAGCGCCTGCATGCCTTCGACCTATCTTATAACAAGGACACCGGGAAGACCAACTCTGTTATACCAAGTACGACAAATGGAAAGGGAGAAATAAATTACTGACCCTTGGGCTAATCATGGTGCAATTGTCTTCAAGGGTATCTATTATCAATGAAAAATCTACCCTGGGAGAAGTCTATGACCGGGATAATGGCTTCCCTCGTGAAGATCGAATTAACACTAAATCAATATTAGGCTCTTACATGTATTACCTTTTCTTTTAATTTTTGATAATTTATCGTTCATTATCATAATTAGTTATTAATTACCCAATAATTATAATACTATAATTTCTAGGATTTTCCTGCTTCATTATAATTGAAGCATCCTTCAGACTTTTGCAGACAGGGGGGTGGGAACCGGGGGCCTCGCCCCCCCCCCCCCAAGTCTAGGATTTGGGGGGCCTGAGTATGTTTTGGCCCCCTCCAAAAATTTGCATATGCAGAAAAATAAATCACAGCCATTTAGAGAAATCAGTCATTATTTTTTGGTATTCGTATGTACGCAATTGTATGATAGTCCCATATTAATGATACTATGCTACACTGCCTTTGTCCTTCTCCCCTCATGCAGTTCTCCCAAGAAGGCAAATGACTTAGAATCATAACGCAAACACCGCAGAGGCGCTTTCGATTTGGGGATAAATTTGATGTCTGCCCCCCTCCCCCAGAGTAATATCCCCTCAGTCTTCAGTCGAAAGAGGTAACCTAAGATAAAACTGACAACAGTAACAGCTAAGATACTTGCATATATCCCACAATTACACTGCCATTGTATGTGAACCAGTGTACATACTCAAAAAGCGTGACATACATCA
>KB309380.1:12556-47400 GCA_000328365.1 Capitella teleta
TATGGTAACTTTGGGCACACATTGCTCGAGGAGATGGCCACAGCCCCTAACCAAATATCCCACATCACATTCACATCAATAGCATTTGAAATAAAGTCAATAAAAGGAGTTGCCATCATGGGTTGAGAGAGCAAATTAAAATCAGTTTTTTATTTTTTTATTTTTTTATTTTTTTTTTTTTTTTTTTTTGTAATCGTATGAAAAGCTCAAAATTTAAAATAGCATAGTCAGTATGGAAGTTAGATTGATAATCATAAATCTCTCTGATAAGACTTTCAGTATTGGTAAAGATAAGATCGAGGAGATGCATGTGGCGATTAGAAGAGACATTATTCAATTGAGTCAAAAGATTGCATTAAAAGGTAGAAATCGACATTAAAACTATTGCGGCAGTGTCCAGGAAAACTTCCCTGCTCACACTGAACAGAGCATCACTAATTGATTGAGTAGTAGTAGGAAATGTGGAGAAGCTGGTGGAAGGGTCCAGTCGCGATCTCGACGCCAAGTGCCTTGGTCCGTTTTTGCGAACTTCCATACTTCTCCATTATGCCTTAAGCTGAAGCTGTCATTGCCATCGTTCTTAGCCGCCTGGTTCATTACATAAACGTTTTGGCTTAATGCCGGACTTGCTCTTCCTTCGAGCGGCTAAGACGACACCGGATTTCTTTGGGTAGGGTGTCGTCGCCCTTGGTCGCATCAACTCTGGTGAGGAAAGTTCTGGCATCGAAGGAACTGACAAATGATGCTTTCAGTAGTCTGGGTCTGTCGTTGCTCTTCCTGCCGATCCTCACAACAGACGTGAGCTTCCCCGTGGACTGGATCGTTGTGCACAACAACCCAACGTCATTTGCACTAGAGTCTTTCTCTTCAAGACCCTTGATTGTAATTTCCGATTTTGATTTCTCTTCTTGTAAAACGGCTTTAACCGATTTCTTCATAACATCGGCAAAAGAAAGAGACTCACTACCATCAGTATCTGCAGATTAAGATAAAACGGCTTTAACCAAATTTTTTATTTTTCCGTCAGAGTAGCAAGCGGGGTTTTGAGGGATGTCATTTCTGATCGGAGACTTCTTATTTCCTCAACGAGCATCTTAGTCTGATCGCTGATGAGCGACTGAACTGCTGTGAGAGTCAGCTTATTGATCCTTGTTTACTCCTAAGACACTTAAGACATTGAGCGGAAACACGTTCAAGAATTTGAGTACATCCGGTACTTCACGCTTTCTTCAGATTTACAGGTTCGGTTCCTGACCGAGAATTTCTTGAAACAAAGTCAGTAATGATGAACCAACAACATGCTGCATGCGTCTTAACTGGGCTGGGTCCGAACAGGAGAGGGGTTTCAAATCCCTGCTGCTGAGTTGCCCGCTCGATCAGTCTCACTCAAAATGGTATCTGCTCGTGTTTCTTCCCCAGCGCCTTTTATTCGAAATCCACACATAATGGTGATCACAAATGGATATGGAAAGGGATGCATGCACATTAAAATAATGACCGCCCGGACCATACTGTCGCTAGATAATCGTTGCCCTGACCGGTCACTCGTGAAGACAACACATTAAACCTAATTATCAGGTAAATGAGATAATAATACCAACAGAAGGTTGATCGTACTTTTCAACGTGGAATTGTATTTGTAAACACACACACACGCAAACTCCTACACAGGTTGCCTGGTCGACGTGTAGTCTAGTGTGCAGTCAAGTGTAACGAGATTTAAACGGAGAACCCACTTCACATGAAATGGACACGATTAATGTGAGCGATAAAGGAAGCACATGCACAATTTATACTTTAAAACAGGTTTTGCCACAAAGTCGCTTATAAAAATACAATTTGCTGGCGTCTGCAGTATCACCATTCACACTGACGGCAGAATATCCAAAAATCGCGAATCATTCGTAGATAAACCCACGAGAAACAAGCAAAATAGCAGGAGCCTTAAACTTGGCGTGCGCTCACCACCATCCAACTAATGTATGATGTATTACATTTGGCCAATTATGGCATTCTTTAACTGCCTGGTGGTATATACTGCAATGCTATTTGGCTCATCTTATTGCTAAGTCCACTGCACATACCAATTATACTGGGCTGAGCCCAGCTGACCCCTGTTAGAGTCATAAATATGTCAAATTCTGTCAACACCCAGACTAAGTGTGACGCATGGCGAGTATAGCCAATGGGCTACACTCGCCATGGTATTAATCATCCTTGTAATTGTTGGATTTCAATGATTTTCATCATACATTAATAATAATGTAAAGTCATGTTAGGCAGAAATGCGTATTTAGCTCATTGGTTGCGCAATTCTGCTGTAAAATCACAAATTGATACATATAGTTTGGCATCATAAACTAATATTGCTGCGATTACGTTCATGTTTCCGTGATCAATGTTCATCAATAGCTCAATTAAAAAAATCCTTGGTCACATGCATGATTGATACTTGTTTAAAAAGTTCCTTAAAAATTGATAAAGAATAAATGCGTAATTGACATAATTCCTAACTCGGCATCATGATGATTTGATTAATTTTGTGTTTGGCAAATTCCCATTACAACACGATTCTATTTCAACAGTGTGCCCTGATGGATGGTATAGGTGGATGAATACGTGTTACTATCTTAGTGCCACGACAGCCAATAGATCCTATGCGAACAATTCATGTCATGAAATGGACTCTCATCTTGCTCACATAGAAAGCGACGATGAAAACACGTTCTTGGCCGAACTACTTAATGTGTGAGTTGCGTCATATAGTTTTGACAGCGCAATGATTTTGATATATAATACATGTATACACGTTTTACATTTTGTCAATCAGAAATCTAAGCGATCATATGACGGCTGCGTGGATCGGATTATGGAAAGCAGAGGAAGACTTACATAAACCTAGTTGTGATCTATCCTGCCGACGTCAGGGGTGGACATGGTCAGGAAATGCCTCGATTTCAAGTAAAATGGAGCCCAAATGGAACCAATATGAACCCTCCGGAGGACACTCTTGTGTCCGACTGAAGAATACAGGAGAATGGTGGGATAAACATTGTTCTGTTGTAAACAACTACATATGCGAAAAACCCATCCTACACCAACGTAAGTTCATATGTGATGCAAATCACGATATTGACGTGTATACTCCGGTATTTAATCCATAAAATTTTATGTTTCATGTGCCTGTTTTCTATGATCATTTTGATTATTAATTGCTAAGTACGATGAGAAAAATGTGGTCAAGTATTGGCTTGATTACCAAAAATCTCCATTCGAATGTAAAATTACATGCATACAAAATCATAACTAATATCACCAAAGAGGACAGATGCACAGAGAATTGCACTATAATATATCCTTCTCAATTTAGCCACTCCAGCAGCAGCTATGCCAGACGCACCCACAACAATTGAAGGGAATTCCGAAAGCAGACAATCTCAAAACACAAGTGAGACGACATCAGAAGAAGGTGAATGTCGACCTCTCATTCGATTTGCAGTTTTGATGGAAATAATTTCAGAATGCCCCGACTACCTGCCGCTCATCCTTGGGGCTGCGGTTGGAGGAGTTCTACTGGGACTCCTCATCGCGTGCATTGCTTTCATTGTGCTGTACAGGTAAGAACAAAAAAATAAAACTAAAGAAGAAATGTCTGAACTCCAGCATACATGATTCCAGTTCCGACCATTAACACAGCTTTGTTAACGAAGCAGTGTTAACGGTCAATATCCTTACTATGTTTGGCTTACGAATATATATTGTAACTATAGATTCAAAACGCTCAGTCCTACAAAGTCTGAGTATTGGCCATTATTTGTTTTCGTCAATGGAGTCAAAAATCTTGTTATGTAACCGAGGATTCAGCATGATCCGAGGATGCATCTCGTGTGCAACTAATAAATTCTACAGTGTTTACATGTAAAGTTATGATGAGTTTATTATTCGGTTGCACTTCAATATGAGGTGTGACACATACAAATATAACTGGGTGTTTTTTTTCAATTTATACCTATATTAAATTTTACCCCTTGTAAATCTATGAACTTGGAGAGAGGTTATTATACCGTGCAATTCGATGTATCTTCTTTCACAGACGAATGAAACACAATCATCAAATAAAACGAAGCGAGCCAACGAAACACAGATCAGGGTTGTCTGCACAAGACACTCGGGTTGTGTCGGAATATGACTCAAACGCAACCTACGTCAACGAAATCCCATGCGTTGCCCTGGCAACAGCAAAACAACCAGACAAAGCCAGCTACGTCAACGGATTCGACGTGAACGCACTGACCAACGAATATGAACACCTAACAGAAGAGAAGAAAACTGCCAATCAAAACGCCCCCACTTCTGACGACGACGGCGCCTACACCACCATAAATGTAATCGAAACCTCCTTCCCTGAAGTCATACCCTAAAAAACGCCCGAAGTGAAAGGGACGTCGAAACCACACGACCTCATGAAACCCAAGTTCATCAAATCTACGTCGACGGAATCAGTGGAATCGATTGCTACAATAAAACAAGAATGCATAATTTCAGTATCAACCAGGAGTGAATCGATGTTTGTTATTGACCCACCCTATACTACTACTACGTGTCTTTCATAACTATTTATATCAGCATAATCAGCATAATCAGCATGTCGATCGCTAATTTTGGATGGATTTCGTGAACATTGTGATTTATGTCATTTTTTTTTTTTTCGAGAATAACGATCAATTATTATACCCCTTGCGCGCCTCTCTTGACCAATCAGAGGCTTCGTTTTAAGGATATAAGAAACCACATAATGCAATGCTTAGGTTTTCATGTACTGCCATTATAAAATCGCCCATTGTAATACATGCATACTGAGTACTTTAACTTTAATTAATGTATCACATGAAATACTCATTATGTTCATTGGATTATGCAAACATTAAAAAAAGTCTAAATATCTTATAACTTTCTGTGTTGTACTGTATTTTCATTTATTTTTCATTATTTTCTTTCATCATCTTCTCTTGTCATTTTATCTCATCATCTTGTCTAATCACATTCTCTCATCTTCTCTCATCATTTTCTCTCATCCTCTTCTCTTATCATCTTCTCTCATTCTCTTCTCTCATCATCTTCTTTTAGCATCTTTTCTCATCTTCTCTCATCATATTCTCTCATCTTCTCTCATCATTTTCTCTCATCCTCTTCTCTTATCATCTTCTCTCATTCTCTTCTCTTATCATCTTGTTTTATCATCTTTTCTCATTTTGTCTCATCTTGTCTCATCATCTTCTCTATAATTATATTCTCTCATCTTCTCTCATCTTCTTTTGTTCTTTTCTCTCATTTTCTCTTATCATCTTCTCGCATTATCTTCTCTTATCATCTTCTCTGATCATCTACAAGAACCCACATGCAAGTTTACTCTCCCACACATCAAAAGAATACAAATGAGACCCACAAAAACATTACCCAACTTACGTCACCTGCCCTATCCCCAACAACTGAGTAAATTCAAGTCAACAAAAGTCCTCTTGGCCATCTCATCTTCAATGCCATTTCATGCATGAGTAGTTTGTGGATTCGTTTTAGTGTATTAAATAATAACAGGTACAAAACGCACAACAAAAATGAAATGATTTTATTACGATGATTGCGATTTGATTTGAGAATAAGAGAGCAGTTGTTGAGTGCTCAAAGAGGGCTGAGCCTCTTTCAAAACACGGTCAAAATGGCTTTGATTCACTTCGGTCGCTCCAATTCCATCGACAGTCAGAGCCAACAGCGCCGCCTGTTGGGAGAAGAATCCGTATGTGAAAGCATGGATACAGATTAAGAAACACCTCTCTGCAAATGTTCTCGGTGTCTGCTCCAGTGAAGCCATCCAGTTGAAGTGCAATGGCCTCAACATCCACATTTTCTGACATCGGGGTCCTCTGGCGATGGATCTTCAGAATTTCAACTCTTGCCTTGCATCGAATAAGTTGGAAAAATTGCGTTTTTAATTAAGAGGCAATCACCTTCTGATCCGGCGGCGGAACGTAAATCAGACGATCAAAACGCCCCGGCCTCAGAAGAGCGTCATCCAACATGTCAGGCCGGTTGGTTGCAGCGACAACCAGAACTTGGCTGTTGTCAACCGAAATTGAATCCTGCTGGAATAAAATCAAACAACTCAGATGAGAAAAATCCATGGCAATTTAGTTTGGCAGTCTAAGGAGTCATGTGAATGAGAGAGTAGTTTAACTGCTGCAGGCAGAGCATGGTTTTCCCGCTCACAGCGTGTGCCAGGCGCTGGGGCATTACGCTGTAGTTGCATGCTCTCGTGTTAGGACATAAATATCCGTGTCCGTATTCGTCGGATATTGGTAACATGGATATCCGTTATCCGTGTATCCGTGTTGAAGCACTATTCGCCCAGCTCTATTACTAATCATAACGCAACAAGTGCTCTTTTTCCGCTTTACAGTTCTTTGTTTTGTTTTTTCATAACGCTTTTTTTCATTTTTTTATTTTTTTTCATAACACCTTCCAGAGCATTGCTCCTGTCTGGAAGGCTCCTTCTAGGTATTGACACCATAGCATTAATCCGGCGTCTTCTGATCGGCGCCATCTTAAATTCACTAAGTTTGATTTAAGTCAGGTGGAGAGGTCACTTAAGTTTTGCAGGGTCTAGAGGACTTAAGTTTGTTTCTGGAATCGTTTTAGTCAACTTAACTCCTCCCAAACTCAGTTTTACCAGTTAAGTTTCGTTTAGGAATCGGACCCTGGCAGATTCTGACCTGGGACTGGGATGAGGCAGGGACAGACTCGCCCTCTTTGATCTTCAACTGAGGTGCCTCATCAGACCTCAATCTCACGCCATCCATTTGATTCAGGAGAGTGGAAAGAACTCTCTCTTGAACTGAACTTCCTCCTTTGCTGTTGCCTTGGAAACGGTTGCCTACCAACGAATCAACTTCATCTAAGAATAGAATCGATGGAGCCCCTGCTCTGGCCTGCTGAAAAACCTGCAAAGTACATTCTAGATTAGTGCTTCCTCAATGAGTCACTCAAACCGGCGTTAATTTTATCCCGTTTTAAAATCAGGGGAAATTTGTTCAATTAAAGAATATTGAAATATGTCTCTTATACAAACATTGCTGCTAGTGTTAACACTGAATTAGAATTAGAAACATCGATATTCAACTTCAAAGAATGAACAAACCTCTGCAATTTTCTTCTCAGAATCTCCCACAAACGGAGAATAGAGTTGAGCACAACTGACAGCCAGGAATGTCACATGGCAAGACGTGGCCGCAGCTCTAACCAGCGTGGTCTTAGCACAACCAGGCGGTCCATACAGCAAAACACCTTTTGGGCAAGGAATTCCCAAACGCCGAAAAGCTTCACCCATTTTCAGTGGCCATTCAACCGCCTAACGGTGAAACAAAAATTATAATTATACAATATTACTGAACAAGCAAACATATGGGCATGATATGGCTAATTTGAGGAGAGTCGAAATATATTTCAAACCTGTTTTATTTTATTTTTGACATCATCTAATCCTCCAATATCCTTCCAAAATGTTGGTTTGAAATCAGCTGTGATGTCTGAATGCCTCTGAGTGGAAGGCACAATTGCATGTAGAGCAGCCTCCAAGTCCTCCGCTTCCACGATAACTGAGCCCTGAGTACAAGTGTTCAATTCTTGACCAGTTTCAAGAGCGGCGTACCTCGTAATTATGACGACAGAGGGAGTTATGAACAGCGTGGTGGATGAGTGCTTTGAGGTCAGCCCCAAGATAGCCCGGAGTGGCTTCCGCAATTGAACATAGATTGATTTGTGAGCTGAGAGAGAGTTGCTTCGTGAGTAATTGCAGAGCATCAAGACGATCTTCTAGGCGTGGAACTCCTATTGCTATCTGAGGATGAGGAAAACTACAGAGAAAGCATTGTCCCACAGATGGCTATTTCTGGAAGATTTTTTTTTTCTCAAGTTAAGTAAAAGTTAACAGTTAATTTATTTTTTTCATACACAAGATGAGTTTGATTTTCCAATAATTGAAAATTGACTCAATGGAAAAAACTTGCATTATTTATTTGCATTGTAACATGTTTTTCGGTTCTCACTTACTACTCATTCGAATAAATTTCATTTCAGACCATTTCAAACGAGTAGGGCTCAAAATAATACCCACCTACTCGCCAATGACAACTCAAAATGTGGGTCAAAATATTTGACCCCTCTCGCCAAAACCCGCACTTAGTCGCTGAGCATATTCCCGAGAAACAAGCCTTGAGAGGTCAGATGGGTTCAAAATGTTGATTCTCATTTTTTTATGGAGAAATAAAGAATATTTTCTCCTCTTTCCTCACACACAAGAATCATGTCAGTCTGCGATCAATGAGTTCTTAAAATTGTGTGCATAATGAAGCCTATTGTATTGACAGTTGAATCATTTTGAATCTTTGCCAACATTTTAACGCACATTTCTCATTCGATTACATGTGGGATTGACCCATAAACAGGCTGTAACTTTTGAGTTTGAGTGCCAGATCAGATGGAGACATTTCTTTCATGGAGCATGAGATGGAGGAATTTACCTCCTTGTCGATGCGTCTTCTGACAATTTTATCAATCGTGTTGGGTTGATTTGTGGCTGCTAACACAACCAAGTTCCCGTTCTTCGATCCGTGCAACTCATCCAAAATTGCCGCCAGTTGAGTGGAGACCCTTCCTTCTGCAGAACCTGAGGAAATCACGAATTAATTAAGCCCATTCAGTTCAGAGAACAAACCTTTTCCTGAAGCTAAGCCTTCAATATCATCCAAGAACCAAACACAAGGCCCCTCCTCACTCAGAGAGACTGCCTTCGCGTACATCTCTCGCAAGTTACCCTCACTCTCTCCAGGCCGAGATCCCAGTATCTGGTTTCCGCTGCTTACCATCAAATGAGCGTTTGTTTCCATAGCAACCTGCTTCACTAAGCTGGTTTTTCCACAGCCTGAGGGTCCAATGATTAGGCAAACACGGTTAAGATCAATTCCATTACGGAAAGCAGCATTGCTTAAATTGAAGTTGATTTCAATTAAATCTTTCGGCAAATGATGCTGGAGTTTAAGTCCACCAAGAGGTGAAATGTCATTCTGTTTGATCATTTGCCGGTGCTTCTCTAAACTGACCACACTGGCGATACTTATATCTGTACTTTTCACAACAAGAAGAGCATCAGCCGATGGAGTCCCAGCCTGGATGTTGATCTGTTTCACGCCATGAAGGTTTGCTATTACACTCGCACAAATGATTGTTTGATGGACAGTAACCACGTGATTGTGTAAGGTTTGTTTAACAAGATGGACGAGGTTATCTCTCTCTGAGCATTGGTCGATCACAACAGCAATGGACAGGTGTTTTGCTGGCTTTGGTTTCAGGAGGACGATGCTCGATGCTGAAGCTCTGCTTTTAACAGAAGAACTTTCAATCATGATAGTCCGCTCATCCAATTCACTTCGCGACCAATTCCAGCACGTGTACGTCTCTTTGTTTCACACAATGAGAATAGGATTTCTTGGCATTGCGTCAATCTTGTTCGTGAGTAGACAAACTTGCTCAATTCCAGACCTCATGAACGATGATAATTTACTAGCCACCACTGATCATGACAAAGCAAACGCTCTCAACATTCAGTACTCGAAAGTATTTACCAAAGAATCCAGCCTGCTTCCCCACTTTCTCCCTCATAAACAATCTCACACTAGAAACTATCACATTCATAGAATAATAAGTGCGCTCCCAAACTCCTTATCGATCCATTTAAACCCGCTAGACCCGAAAACATCCACCTCATCGTCCTCGAAGAAACAGCTTCCGAAATTACTCACAATGACATCCATGTAAACTCTAAAGAGACGATCAATGACCTTCATTTCATGCCCAGATCGTCGATACAAGAGGCAGTCAGGGATATGAACCCCCTATATACTTGATTGAAATGTCCACCACCCTCAGGCGTGCATTAAGCATGCCAGCAGTAAACACAGCAATAAGGGTGTCAGAGGTGTGACAGGTGGACTTAGATTAAGCTTTTTGAATTTAGATGAAGAGCAGACGTGGAGTCGTAGACGCGTCCTTTGGCCTCGTGTGATTCTACATAACATTTGACTCGTCAAAAAGATGCCAGTAACGAGGAAGTGTTACATCCTTAATTTCATATATTTATATTCACCGAAGTATATCGCATTCAGAGCTGAAATAAATGGGTCAACACCAGGGCACAATCTTTAAGCGAATGAGTATACAAGCATTTATGCCATACATGTATTTCATTCCACACAGCAGCAGTCCAATGTTTTATGGATTTTTTTCGTGTGAAACCAGAATGCATGACCTCCGCACAAAGTCCCTTCTATCTTCAAATTCCAACATCTTTATTAATTACTATAAAACGCAGAACTTTTGTGTTTGCCGATCTAAAATAAGAAACCTTAAAGCAGAGGGTTCCCTATTTTTTCTTATTCTCAGTCGTGATCTCTGACAAAACTCACAAAACAGAAAGTAATTCTGAGCCACGACGAATAAGACAAATGCCATACATGACAAATCAGATCGGAATATCGAGGTTTCCGGATAGAGAGTGAGACATCTATCTTTGCTGGTATTGACTTCTTGTATGCAGTGCTTATATCAACATTATGGAAAGAATGGCGACTGATTTGACGTTGAAAGTTATTTGCATACTGGTTTCTCTAGGAAGTATTCACTCAGTAGGTAAGACATCAGATTCACGTTTTGCCTATATGTATTATGGTGTATTATATTATTCAGAAAAACAAAAGATTTACAGCTTAATATATGCAATAATACATGTACATTCTTTAATACTTTACACATATTCTTATTGTACATTATTATAGAGTTCATGATATGTCCATGAACAGATAGAGTTTGTAATTTGATGCAGCGGCATAATTATGTTAACTTACAACTAAATATCCATGTAATTTATTTTGAATTTACACGTGTTTCATGCATTCCACTGCAGACGTACGTTTATAGAACCCTTGATTAATTTCCCAGATTAAAAACAAACAAGAATCAATCAGAGATGTGACCAAGGAAAATTTTTAATTAAGCTATGTTGATGAACATTGACAAAGGAAAAGGAACGTTACCTCATGATACCAAACTATACTATATTTGTGATTTTGCAGCAGAATTGCGCAACCAATGAGCTAGATATGCATTTCTACCTGACATGACTTTACATTATCAGGTTTTTTTTGTATTAAGCTTCATGCATGTAAAAAATATAAAGAATAAAATCAATGCATGCAACAGGAAAACCTATAAGAACTGCCAGCTTAACGACAACAAAAAATACAATGCCAACAATTAAAGAATATGAGTAAAGGAAATTAGGGTATAATCAAGTATGGTAAAAGTCATTGCATCTACAGGCAGAGGTCTGTCTACGTGCAGGTTTCCAATAAAAATATAATATTTTTGATTTAAAAGTGGACACAGATAAACACTAGCGAATTTCAAGCGGTAAAATATTACACGTGTGAGCAACTTTATTAAAATAGTAATTTTTAACAGAATCGGTACTTGGGGTTGGCGCCAAAAGCTCGATGAACGGACCCGAACGCAGTCGGATATCAAAACAGCGCTTCGCAACTATAGAAGTAAAATCAACATTCACGGCACCGTTAAAGTATTTTAATGACAATAAAAGATCAGTAATTTCTCGTCTGAACGAAAGGGGTAAAATTTCAAGAAATTGACATCGCTCAATGTAAGATAAGTCAGCATTATTTGTAAAAGCTCAAATCATGAGTAGTATTTATATAGACTCAAATAAGGCAGTTATACAGTGTAAAGTTTCGCACGGCATGTCATTTATGAAAAATAAAAACAACAGTGGACCTAAAATAGAGCCTTGTGGAACACCAGAAGGCACTCTCAGCCAAGTTGAACTCTTCCCTTCAACAATAACACTTTGCGACTGCTCAGACAAATAGTTTCGAATCCACTCTAAAAGGTTGCCATCAACACCGTAAAATTGTTTGAGTTTATACAATAATAGTTCGTGCGAAACACAATCAAAGGCTTTACTAAAATCCAAAAATACAACATCTATTGGACCACCTTTATCTAAAATAGAACCAATGCGATTATGAACATCCAATAATTGCCTTATGCATGAACGCCCTTTGTGAAAACCGTGCTGCAGAGGATGAATAAAGCTGGATAAAAGAGGGTAGATGTGGTTAATAACACAGCGCTCCATAACTTTGGAAACAAAACATTAAATCGAAATTGGTCGGAAATTAGACAAAACAGATTTATCACCCTATTTAAAAATTGGAACAACGCGAGCTTACTTCCACTCGAGAGGGACAGTCTTACATCTGACGCTTGAAGCGAACGACATTATTTGAGAATTATTGGAGGAATATCCTGCGGAGAAAACGCAGTGATGGTATCAAGGGAGGCTAAAAAAGATGAAACATTTTCAACCGCGAAATGAGGATCAGAAATCTGAGAACGATCCAGTGAGACAAAGAGTAGAAGATCGTGGGCATTAGAATTGAACACCGAACCAAAATACTGATTGAACATTTGAACTTCAACAGATGCTTCTCGGCATTCGCTACTTCCATTGCATATGACATCTGGTAAGGAATGAGATTTGGTTTTATAACGAAAGAAGGACCAGAAACGTCTATGAGTTGCCTTTAAAAATTGGGCTTAAGGAAGCAATGTACGCATCGTATTTTGATTCCAAGAGTAGTGTTGAGTGATTACACAATGCTCTGAATTGAGTCCACGATGCCTCTGTCATTAACCTTTTGGCCCTATGCCAAGCAGTTCTCTTTCGGTTTATCGTGTTGTCTTGCTTCATCGTATATCCAAGGGGAATCTCTTGTATTGTTAATGGTAACTTTGGGCACACATTGCTCGAGGAGATGGCCACAGCCCCAAACCAAATATCCCACATCACATTCACATCAATAGCATTTGAAATAAGGTCAATAAAAGAAGTCGCCATCATGAGTTGAGAGAGTAAATTAAAATAATTTTGTTTGTTTGTTTGTTTTTTTGTTTTGTTTTGTGTAATCGTATAAAAACTCAAAATTAAAAACATCCCACATCATATTCACATCAATAACATTTGAAATAAGGTCGATAAAATGAGTTGGCATCATGAGTTGAGAGAGCAAATTAAAAACAGTTTATTGTAATTATAAACTATATCAGGGTGGCGGTAACAGAGTAAAATAACGATTTTGGGTGCGTTATGCTGAACGATTTCACATATAACGATTTCACAGTGGGGTTCGAGATCATGGCGTCTGATGGTAGAGAGCGTAGACACAATGCCAAGAAGAACGCCACGCCTGTTCTGGCATATTTCACTACGGCCCTTGCGGTGGATGCAGAAACGATGAGGAAGTAGCTCAGAGTCTAATACAGCATCTGTCAACCATGTCTCTGTAATAGCCACAATTGAGGCGTCGCATTCACTTGTGATGTTGTCAATGTCAACCAGTTTGTTTCGAGCAGTGTTGACACTTGCCGGACTCTTTGCGTTCAAATAGAGGCAGCAAACAGAGGTACCGGCGGATACTGTGGCACTCTTCATTGGTTTCCTTGGCCAGGTGATGATTGAGTAGTAGTAGGAGATGGAGAAGCTGGTGGAAGGGTCCAGTCGCGATCTCGACGCCAAGTGCCTTGGTCTTTTTTCACGAACTTCCATACTTCTCCACTATGCCTTAAGCTGAAGCTGTCATTGCCATCGTTTTCATCCGCCTGGTTCATTACATAAACTTTTTTGGTTTAATGCCGGGCTTGCTCTTCCTTCGAGCGGCTAGGGCGACACCAAATGTCTTTTAGTAGGGTGTCGTCCTTGGTCGCATCAACTCTGGTGAGGATATCAAAGGAACTGTGTTATGGTATCTATGATGAACGCAGGCTTGGAGTAAGACACAATCTTTATTGCGGGTGCATGGGTTTATATATACATGTACAAGTGCTGAGTGAATCGAAAGCTTCAATTGAATTGCTCTTTTAATGTTGGAACAAACTGACAAATGATGCTTTCAGTAGTCTGGGTCTGTCGTTGCTCTTCTTGCCGATCCTCACAACAGACGTGGGCTTCCACGTGGACTGGATCGTCATCTGCACCAGAGTCTTTCTCTTCAAGACCCTTGATTATAATTTCCGATTTTGATTTCTCTTCGTGTAAAACGGCTTTAACCGATTTCTTCATAGCATCGGCAAAAGAAAGAGACTCACTGTATGCAGATTGAGATAAAGCTGTTTGTGTTGATTGCTGCGCTGATTTTTCCGTCAGAGTAGCCAGAGGGGTTTTGAGGGATGTCACTTCTAATCGGAGACTTCTTATTTTTTCAACGAGCATCTTAGTCTGATCGCTGATGAGCGACTGAACGGCCGCGAGAGTCAGCTTATTGATCATTGTTTACACCTAAGACACTCAAGACACTGAGCGGAAACACGTTGAAGAATTTGAGTACCCCCGGTACTTCACGCTTTCTTCAAGGGAGGGAGAACTGGTTAAAAATGGACTTTGAGTCGTTATTTGATGCACCAAAAAGGATTCCTATGCCTGGCCCACACAAGGAATATCATCGCTAACGATTTCGCGGGAGATATAATGCTAACTAGGCGTGACGTCAGGAGCTGTGATGAAACACCGAGTTCCCCATCTTTTACAATGGGCCTCGTCATATCAGCGTGTCCTGCGACTAAACCCCTAGATATTTTTGTCTTTTCTTTTCGGAAATACATAGAATAATCATTTTGCCACCAGTCAGGCGCGAAAAAATTATTTTTCGCTATTTTTCTTATTTTAACAAGCGATTTTCTAAGACACCTACCATGTTTCTCATCCTGAAACAGTAAAAAGGTCAGCCAGAGTGCACTACCCATGCGCTTTCGTTTCGTAAACAACAAAGATGTCCTTTTATGGCGAAGATGCTCTGCTCTGATTGGCTGAAATCGATAGCTTCACGAGGGAAACGGGACCAATCACGGCAAGCCTTCAGCCGACATATGCCTCCTATACTTCGTAATGGAAGTCATTCTTCCATAGGCGCAATGCTAACCCCGATATTCGGAATGGATTATTTCCTTACGCTTGCATCCAGGCATGGTGTTTTTGGCACGGGATGCTATCAATTGGTGCTATGAGTCAATAGAACATCACTTAAAATTCAGTTCCCCATCCCTTTCAGATTTACAGGTTCGGTTCCTGACCGAGAATTTCTTGAAACAGAGTCAGTAATGATGAACCAAAAATATGATGCACGTCTTAACTGGGCTGGGTCCGAACAGCGATGCATGCACATTAAAATAATGACCGCCCGAACCATATCTTGTCGCTAGATAATCGTTGCCCTGACCGGTCACTCGTGAAGACAACACATTAAACCTAATTATCAGGTAAATGAGATAATAATACCAACAGAAAGTTGATCGTACTTTTCAACGTGGAATTATGTTTGTAAGCACACACACACACGCAAACCCCTACACAGGTTGTGTGGTCTGGGTGTAGTCTAAAGTGCAGTCAGGTGTAACGAGATTTAAACGAAGAACTCACTTCACATGAAATGGACACGATGAATGTGAGCGATAAAGGAAGCACATGCACAATTTGTACTTTTACACAGGTTTTGCCACAAAGTCGCTTATCAAAATACAATTTGCTGACGTCTGCAGTATCACCATTCACACTGACGGCAGAATATCCAAATATCTCGAATCATTCGTAGATAAACCCACGAGAAACAAGCAAAATAGCAGGAGCCACAAACACCACCATCCAACTAATGTATGATGTATTACATTTGGCCAATTATGGCATTGTTTAACTGCCTGGTGGTATTTACTGCAATGCTATTTGGCTCATCGTATTGTTAAGTTCACTGCACATACCAATTATACTGGGCTGAGCCCAGCTGACCCCTGTTAGGGTCATAAATATGTCAACTTCTGTCAACACATAGACTGAGTGTGGCGCATGGTGAGTATAGCCAATGGGCTAGACTCGCCATGGTATTAATAATCATTGTAATTGTTGGATTTCAATGGTTTTCATCATACATTAAATAATAATGTAAAGTCATGTTAGGCAGAAATGCGTATTTAGCTCATTGGTTGCGCAATTCTGCTGTAAAATCACAAATTGATACATATAGTTTGGCATCATAAACTAATATTGCTGCGATTACGTTCATGTTTCCATGATCAATGTTCATCAATAGCTTAATTATAAATTTTGCTTAGTCACACATCTGATTGATTCTTGTTTAAAATTTTCCTTAAATAAAGTGATAAAGAATAAATGCGTAATTGACATAATTCCTAACTCGGCATCATGATGATTTGATTAATTTTGTGTTTGGCAAATTTCCAATATAAACACGATTCTGTTTGAACAGTGTGCCCAGATGGATGGTATAAGTGGATGAATACGTGTTACTATCTTACTGCCACGAAAGACACTAGATCCAATGCAAACAATTCATGTCATGGAATGGACTCTCATCTTGCTCACATAGAAAGCGACGATGAAAACTCGTTCTTGACCGAACTACTTAAAAGGTGAGTTGCGTCATATAGTTTTGACAGCACAATGATTTTTATATATAATACATGTATACACGTTTTTCGTTTTGTCAATTAGTGATCTAAGCGATCATATGACGGCTGCGTGGATCGGATTATGGAAAGCAAAGGAAGACTTATATAAGGCTGATTGTGATCTATCCTGCAAACGTCAGGGGTGGACATGGTCAGGAAAGGCCTCTATCAATTCAAATAAAATGGAGCCCAGATGGAACCAAGATGAACCCTCCGGTGGACACTTTTGTGCCCGGCTGGAGAAAACAGGAGAATGGTGGGATGCACAATGTTCACGTGAATACAACTACATATGCGAAAAACCCATCCTACACCAAAGTAAGTTCATATGTGATGCAAATCACGGTATTCACGTGTATACTCCGGTATTTAATCCATAAAATTTTATGTTTCATGTGCCTGTTTTCTATGATCATTTTGATTATTAATTACCACGAGAAAAATGTGGTCAAGCATTGGCTTGATTATCAAAAATCTCTATTAGGATGTAAAATTACATGCACACAAAATCAAAACTATTATCATCAAAGAAGACAGATACACAATTAATTGCACTACATATCCTTCTCAATTTAGCCACTCCAGCAGCAGGCACGCCAGACGCGTTGTGGGTGCACGACGCACCCACAACAATTGAAGGGAATTCCGAAAGCAGACAATCTCAAAACACAAGTGAGACGACATCAGGTGAAGGTGAATGTCGGCCTCTCACTCGATTTGCAGTTTTGATGGTAATAATTTCAGAATGCCCCGACTACCTGCCGCTCATCATTGGGGCTGCGGTTGGAGGAGTTCTACTGGGACTCCTCATCGCGTGCATTGCTTTCATTGTGCTGTACAGGTAAGAACAATAAAATAAAACTAAAGAAGAAATGTCTGAACTCCAGCATACTTGATTCCAGTTCCGACATATTCCTAAGCCAAAAGATTAAATTAACTATTAACACAGCTTTGTTAACGAAGCAGTGTTAACGGTCAATATCCTTACTATGTTTGGCTTACGAATATATTGGAACAATAGTTTCAAAGCGCTTAGTCTTACAAAATCTGCGTACTGGCCACTATTTGTTTTCGTCAATGGAGTCAAAAATATTGTTATGTAACCGAGGATTCAGCATGATCCGAGGATGCATCTCGTGTGCAACTAAAAAAATTTACGGTGTTTACATGTAAAGTTATGATGAGTTTATTCGGTTGCACTTCAATATGAGGTGTGGCATATACAAATTTAACTGGGGTTTTTTTTCAATTTATACCTATATTAAATTTTACCCCTTGTAAATTTATGAACTTAGAGAAAAGTTATCGTGCAACTCGATGTATCATTTTCCACAGACGAATGAAATGCAATTGTCAAATAAAACGAAGCGAGCCAACGAAACACAGATCTGGGTTGTCGGCACAAAACAATCGGGTTGTGTCGAAATATGACTCAAACGCAACCTACGTCAACGAAATCCCATGCGTTGCCCTGGCAACAGCAGAACAACCAGACAAAGCCAGCTACGTCAACGGATTCGACGTGAACGCACTGACCAACGAGTATGAACACCTAACAGAAGAGAAGAAAACTGCCAATCAAAACGCCTCCACTTCTGACGACGACGGCGCCTACACCACCATAAATGTAATCGAAACCTCCTTCCCTGAAGTCAAACCCTAAAAGGCGCCCGCAGTGAAAGCGACGTCGAAACCACACGATCCCACGAAACCCAAGTTCATCAAATCTACGTCGACGGAATCAGTGGAATCGATGGCTGCAATGAAACAAGAATGCATGATTTCAGTATCGACGAAGAGTGAATCGGTGTTTGTTTTTGACCCACCCTATACTACTACGTGTCTTTCATAACTATTTATATCAGCATAATCAGCATAATCAGCATGTCGATCGCTAATTTCGGATGGATTCCGTGAACATTGTGATTTATGTCATTTTCTTTTCGAGAGTAACGATAAATTATTATACCCCTTGCGCGCCCCCCTCGGCCAATCAGAGGCTTCGTTTTTAATGATACAAGAAACCACATAATGCAATGCTTAGGTTTTCCTATACTGCCATTATAAAATCGCCCATTGTGATACATGCATACTGAGTACTTTACCGTTAATTACTGTATCGCATGAAATACTCATTATGTTCATTGGATTATGCAAACATTAGAAAAAGTCTAAATATCACATAACTTTCTGTGTTTGTACTGTATT
Source organism: Capitella teleta (assembly GCA_000328365.1). NCBI lineage: Eukaryota > Metazoa > Annelida > Polychaeta > Capitellidae > Capitella > Capitella teleta. The sequence goes on from KB309380.1 coordinate 31,403, forward strand.
TTCATTTATTTTTCATTATCTTCTCTCATCATCTTCTCTTGTCATTTTTTCTCATCATTTTCTCTCATCATCTTCTCTCATCATCTTCTTTTAGCATCTTTTCTCATTTTGTCTCGTCATCTTGTCTAATCATATTCTCTCATTTTGTCTCATCATCTTGTCTAATCATCTTCTTTTGTCATTTTCTCTCATTTTTTTGTCTCATCATCGTCTCTATAATCATATTCTCTTATCTTCTCTTGTCATTTTCTCTCATTTTCTCTCATCATCTTCTCACATCCTCGTCTTGATCTCATGCATTATCTTCTCTTATTATCTTTTCTCATTTTCTCTTATCATCTTCTCTGATCATCTACAAGAACCCACATGCAAGTTTACTCTCCCACACATCAAAAGAATACAAATGAGACCCACAAAAACATTACCCAACTTACGTCACCTGCCCTATCCCCAACGACTGAATAAACTCAAGTAAACAAAAGTTCTCCTGGCCATCTAATCTTCAATGCCATTTCATGCATGAGAAGTTTGTGGATTCGTTTTAGTGTATAAAATAATAACAGGTGCAAAACGCACAACAAAAAAGAAATAAGTTTATTACGAAGATTGTGATTTGATTTGAGAATAGGAGAGCAGTTGTTGAGTGCTCAAAGAGGGCTGAGCCTCTTTCAGAACACGGTCAAAATGGCTTTGATTCACTTCAGTTGCTCCAATTCCATCGACAGTCAGAGCCAACAGCGCCGCCTGTTGGGAGAAGAATCCGTATGTGAAAGCATGGATATAGATTAAGAAAGCACCTCTCTGCAAATGTTCTCTATGTCTGCTCCAGTGAAGCCATCCAGTTGAAGTGCAATGGCCTCAACATCCACATCTTCTGACATCGGGGTCCTCCGGCGATGGATCTTCAGAATTTCAACTCTTGCCTTGCATCGAATAAGTTGGAAAAATTGCGTTTTTAATTAAGTGGCAATCACCTTCTGATCCGGCGGCGGAACGTAAATCAGACGATCAAAACGCCCCGGCCTCAGAAGAGCGTCATCCAACATGTCAGGCCGGTTGGTTGCCGCGACAACCAGAACTTGGCTGTTGTCAACCGAAATTGAATCCTGCTGGAATAAAATCAAACAACTCAAGACGAGAAAAATCCATGGCAATTTAGTTTGGCAGTCTAAGGAGTCATGTGAATGAGAGAGTAGTTTATCTGCTGCAGGCAGAGCGTGGTTTTCCCGCTTACAGCGTGTGCCAGGCGCTGGGGCATTACGTTGTGGTTGCATGCTCCCGTGTTTGGACATAAATATCCGTGTCCGTATCCGTCGGATATTGGTAACACGGATATCCGTTATCCGTGTATCCGTGTTGAAGCACTATTCGCCCAGCTCTATTACTAATCATAACGCAACAAGTGCTCTTTTTCCGCTTTACAGTTCTTTGTTTTGTTTTTTCATAATGCTTTTTTTCATTTTTTTATTTTTTTATTTTTTTTCATAACGCCTTCCAGAGCATTGCTCCTGTCTGGAAGGCTCCATCTAGGTATTGACACTATAGCATTAATCCGGCGTCTTCTGATCGGCGCCATCTTAAATTCACTAAGTTTGATTTAAGTCAGGTGGAGAGGTCACTTAAGTTTTGCAGGGTCTAGAGGACTTAAGTTTGTTTCTGGAATCGTTTTAGTCAACTTAACTCCTCCCTAACTCAGTTTTACCACTTAAGTTTCTTTCGGGAATCGGACCCTGGCAGATTCTGACCTGAGGCTGGGATGAGGCAGGGACAGACTCGCCCTCTTTGATCTTCAACTGAGGCGCCTCATCAGACCTCAATCCCACGCCATCCATTTGATTCAGGAGAGTGGAAAGAACTCTCTCTTGAACTGAACTTCCTCCTTTGCTGTTGCCTTGGAAACGGTTGCCTACCAACGAATCAACTTCATCTAAGAATAGAATCGATGGAGCCCCTGCTCTGGCCTGCTGAAAAACCTGCAAAGTACATTCTAGATTAGTGATTCCTCAATGAGTAACTCAAACCGGCGTTAATTTTATCTCATTTTAAAATCAGGGGGAATTTGTTCAATTAAAGAATATTAAAATATGTCTCTGATACAAACATTGCTGCTAGTGTTAATACTGAATTAAAATTACAAACATCTTAATTCAACTTCAAAGAATGAACAAACCTCTGCAATTTTCTTCTCAGAATCTCCCACAAACGGAGAATAGAGTTGAGCACAACTGACAGCCAGGAATGTCACATGGCAAGACGTGGCCGCAGCTCTAACCAGCGTGGTCTTAGCACAACCAGGCGGTCCATACAGCAGAACACCTTTTGGGCAAGGAATTCCCAAACGCCGAAAAGCTTCACCCATTTTCAGTGGCCATTCAACCGCCTAACGGTGAAACAAAAATTATATTTATACAATATTACTGAACAAACAAACATATGGGCATGATATGGCTAATTTGAGGAGAGTCGAAATATATTTCAAACCTGTTTTATTTTATTTTTGACATCATCTAATCCTCCAATATCCTTCCAAAATGTTGGTTTGAAATCAGCTGTGATGTCTGAATGCCTCTGAGTGGAAGGCACAATTGCATGTAGAGCAGCCTCCAAGTCCTCCGCTTCCACGATAACTGAGCCCTGAGTACAAGTGTTCAATTCTTGACCAGTTTCAAGAGCGGCGTACCTCGTAATTATGACGACAGAGGGAGTTATGAACAGCGTGGTGGATGAGTGCTTTGAGGTCAGCCCCTAGGTAGCCTGGAGTGGCTTCCGCAATTGAACATAGATTGATTTGTGAGCTGAGAGAGAGTTGCTTCGTGAGTAATTGCAGAGCATCAAGACGATCTTCTAGGCGTGGAACTCCTATTGCTATCTGAGGATGAGAAAAACTACAGAGAAAGCATTGTCTCACAAATGGCTATTTCTGGAAGATTTTTTTTTCTCAAGTTAAGTAAAAGTTAACAGTTAATTTATTTTTTTCATACACAAGATGAGTTTGATTTTCCAATAATTGAAAATTGACTCAATGGAAAAAACTTGCATTATTTATTTGCATTGTAACATGTTTTTCTGTTCTCACTTACTACTCATTCGAATAAATTTCATTTCAGACCATTTCAAACGAGTAGGGCTCAAAATAATACCCACCTACTCGCCAATGACAACTCAAAGTGTGGGTCAAAATATTTGACCCCTCTCGCCAAAACCCGCACTTAGTCGCTGAGCATATTCCCGAGAAACAAGCCTTGAGAGGTCAGATGGGTTCAAAATGTTGATTCTCATTTTTTTATGGCGAAATAAAGAATATTTTCTCCTCTTTCCTCACACACAAGAATCATGTCAGTCTGCGATCAATGAGTTCTTAAAATTGTGTGCATAATGAAGCCTATGGTATTGACAGTTGAATCATTTTGAATCTTTGCCAACATTTTAACGCATATTTCTCATTCGATTACATGTGGGATTGACCCGTAAACAGGCTGTTACTTTTGAGATTGAGTGCCATATGGATTCATTTCTTTCATGGAGCATGAGATGGAGGAATTTACCTCCTTGTCGATGCGTCTTCTGACAATTTTATCAATCGTGTTGGGTTGATTTGTGGCTGCTAACACAACCAAGTTCCCGTTCTTCGATCCGTGCAACTCATCCAAAATTGCCGCCAGTTGAGTGGAGACCCTTCCTTCTGCAGAACCTGAGGAAATCACGAATTAATTAAGCCCATTCAGTTCACAGAGCAAACCTTTTCCTGAAGCTAAGCCTTCAATATCATCCAAGAACCAAACACAAGGCCCCTCCTCACTCAGAGAGACTGCCTTCGCGTACATCTCTCGCAAGTTACCCTCACTCTCTCCAGGCCGAGATCCCAGTATCTGGTTTCCGCTGGTTACCATCAAATGAGCGTTTGTTTCCATAGCAACCTGCTTCACTAAGCTGGTTTTTCCACAGCCTGAGGGTCCAATGATTAGGCAAACACGGTTAAGATCAATTCCATTACGGAAAGCAGCACTGCTTAAATTGAAGTTGATTTCAATGAAATCTTTCAGCAAATGGTGCTGGAGTTTAAGTCCACCAAGAGGTGAAATGTCATTCTGTTTCGTCATTTGCCGGTGCTTCTCTAAACTGACCACACTGGCGATACTTATATCTGTACTTTTCACAACAAGAAGAGCATCAGCCGATGGAGTCCCAGCCTGGATGTTGATCTGTTTCACGCCATGAAGGTTTGCTATTACACTCGCACAAATGATTGTTTGATGGACAGTAACCACATGATTGTGTAAGGTTTGTTTAACAAGATGGACGAGGTTATCTCTCTCTGAGCATTGGTCGATTACAACAGCAATGGACAGGTGTTTCGCTGGCTTTGGTTTCAGGAGGACGATGCTCGATGCTGAAGCTCTGCTTTTCACAGAAGAACTTTCAATCATGATAGTCCGCTCGTCCAATTCACTTCGCGGCCAAATCCGACATGTGTACGTCTCTTTGTTGCACACAATGAGAACGGGATTTCTTGGCTTTGCGCCAATCTTGTCCATGAGTTGCACACTCCCGTAACACTTCTGAGATGCGTTTTTCTTCAGTTGAAATATGACGGATACGTCAGACGGAGCCGCCATGTTTTTCCGATCTGAAAGAAGGAACAATAGGTTTTACGCCATGCACGATGGAAAAGGCCGTTATGATTGCAACTGGCAGGGTGCTCACTGTAATCGAGAAGGAGCGCTTAACGCGTTTGATGTTAGATATTCTGTTGATAAATGCCATTGAAATAATCAACCGATTAAACTGTTAACTTTTTAGGCGGAGAAGCATCGCTTTTACCTAGAAACTGCCAATAAAAGGCAACTCGTGAAATTCCATGTGTGCAGTCAGATAACCCAAGTACTCCACTCTAACATCAGTTGGATGTGAACGTCTGCTTTGCGGAGTCTGAAAAACAAAAATCAAAAAGTCATTTAGAGCAATCAATTAATACATCTAGCTTGAACAACATACAATTAATCATGAATGAATTACTAAAACTGCTAGAGGATGTTTTCTTTTTAATTTAACTGCCTTGATTATGGGGTTTCACTTGACATGAGCGATAAAAGGGAAGAAATTCTATCCATTCCACTATGACTAAATCCCGATCAACGTTAAAAGTGTAAACTTCAACTTGCTCGATAGCCTTGTGTTGAGTCACTCAAGTTGTGGAATTTTGAATTTGACCCAAATTATGGAGGATTATTAAGTAACTAAGCCACCGACCTCTCTTAATGATAGAATTTATAGAAATACTTCTACTCAGTAGGCTACTGTGTTACTCACTCAATCCGATGATTAACTTAATGTGTGTCTTAGCTAGAGATAACCCTATGACGTGCTCTCAGGGTTTAATTTCTTAAAGTAAGAATAAAATTAAAGGTATTTTCACTTTCTCCTTTCAGTCATTGGAAAAGCACAATGAGTGAGAGCAGGCATCACTCGCACAAGCACAAGAAGAAGCGCAAACACCATGATGATTCGCCTCCACGAAGATCTCCTCATCGGGACCATTCATCCAGAGGACACAGCTCACGTGAATCAAAAGAGGAGACAAGATATGACATCACAGGGAATGTGATTGTAGTGAAAGACCTTGACGCCATTGGAGCGGGAAAAGAATCGCTTGCGGACGGATTTGCTTGGGAAAAACACAGAAGAATTCTTGATCGAATATTCTTCAAAGATGATATGATCTTCAAACGGTGATCAATCTTGATTGTTGCGAAACTTTGTTCCAGTTTTGGAATTCGGAACAGATTTAATTTTTCTCACAGAATTATTCCAATGATTGTGTTAATTGGATGCAATCAAAGTTTTTTTTATTAGCTAACATTAATAATAATAATTTATTCGTATAAATAAATATACAGGATTATAGTGAGTTCCATTGATTCCATGGCTTTGAATATTTGATGTGTTTTTCAGTGGAAGTCAAAACCATGAAGATTTCTGGAATTTCTTCAAAAAGTTTCAATTATTTCAACAGAAGAAAGCTGAGAAAGCAAAAGGTACATTTGACGTCAAGAGGCATTTCAGTTTTATCAAAGGATTGTTGGGGAATATTCTTCTTATCGTGTATCATTTGTATTTTATCAAATGTTGCCTGTAATCTTTCAGCAGCAAGAACTAGCATTCCCGGAGCCCCAAAGCAAGGACTTTTCGACTTACCCGACAGTTATGACAAACGATACCGCATGAACATTGCATTTTCATCGCGTGATTTGAGAAACAGAATTGAACAACACAGCCTGAGGCTTGCGTCTGGTTGGTTGAATCGTGTCTGTGTTTCAATCTCTTCTCTCATCGTTAACAGAGCCAAGTGAATTGACCGCTGAGAGGGTCGCGGAGTTCAAAGTTGTTTTGCTGCATTATATGGATTTTGCCCAGAAACAAAAGGTTAAAGGTCATTTTCATTCGAGTTCATTTTAATTGAGATGATTTCTTCCAGTTTGCAAAATTAGTCAAGATCCGCCATGACCAACAAAACCTTCCAATGTTTCAATACAAAGCAAAGGTTATTGAAGCCGTCAATAAATATCAAGTGATCGTAGTGGCAGGCGACACCGGTTGTGGAAAATCAACTCAGGTTTAGTTATCTAAATCATGATAAAAAAATCAATTTATTTGATTATTAATTCAGGTCCCACAATATCTATTGCAAGCGGGTTTTTCCAACATTGCATGCACCCAACCAAGGAGAATTGCTTGTTTATCTCTTTCGAAGAGAGTTTCTTATGAAACTTTGAATGAATACGGTTCAGAAGTTGCCTTTCAGGTATGTTGATAAAACTTATCAATTCTTAATTTCTTATCTGCGTGATTTCCATCACAGGTTAGATTCGAAAAGAGTCGGACAAAACGAACAAGGATCTTGTTTTTGACCGAAGGTAAAAATTCCCTGTTATTTTGCTTCTAATTTTCTAGTCGACTCTCTAGGTCTGCTGCTGCGACAGATTGCCTCTGATCCACTGCTTACTCAGTATAGCGTAATTGTCGTTGATGAGGTAAACATCTTGTTAAGAGATTCAATCAACCTTGGACTGATTGTTCTCAGGTGCACGAACGACATATCCATACGGATTTCTTGCTGGGGGTCATCAAATGCCTCCTTCAACAGCGCAAAGATCTGAAGCTCGTCTTGATGTCTGCAACAATCAACATTGAACTCTTTACTAATTACTTTGATAATTGTCCTGTGGTGAAGGTGAATTAACGAAGAACAATTTAACCTAAAACCAACGTTATCTCCGTTCAGGTTCCTGGTCGACTTTACCCCATCGATTTGAAGTATTTTCCAATAAGCGCAGAAGAGAAGTCATCTCGCTCCGAACGCTTAGATCCCTTGCCGTACATTCGCATATTGACCCTGATTGACAAAACGGTAAGTCAGGATTTCGTGAGCCAGTGAAATCATTTAAATATTTCAGTATCCGAAAGAGGAGAGAGGAGACGTTCTCATGTTTCTCAGTGGAATGACTGAGATCATGTCAGTCGTGGAAGCTGCTAAGATGTATGCAGAGAAATCTCAGCAATGGATCATCCTGCCGCTGCACAGCGCTCTGTCAATTTCAGAGCAAGATAAGGTAAGCATCTTTTGGATGAATTTAAAAACCAGAAACTCTTTTTGTTATTGTAAGGTGTTTGACTTCCCCCCTGACGGGGTGAGGAAGTGTATCGTGTCAACAAACATTGCCGAGACTTCCGTTACAATCGACGGAGTTCGTTTTGTGGTTGATTCTGGAAAAGTATGAAAAAATGAAATTAATTTATTCAATTTGATTTTGTCAAATTACAGGTGAAAGAGATGAGTTTTGATACGAAATTTAAACTGCAAAAACTTCAAGAATTCTGGATCAGTCGCGCTAGTGCGGAGCAGAGGAAAGGCAGAGCAGGTCAACCTCCCTACCACCCTCCCCCTCCCTTCCTCCCTCTTCCCTCTTTTGCAATCTCTTTTTCTCAACAGGACGCACTGGACCAGGCGTTTGCTTTCGTTTGTACAGTGAATCGGATTACAATGAACTTCAGCCATATTCAACTCCGGAAATTCAAAGGGTGACTTTAGACTCTCTTGTGCTTCAAATGGTTGCCATGGGGATGCCTGACGCGCGCAAGTAAGTTCAACTGATGCATGCCCTGTTGTCATGGTAACTCATCTTGCGCAGATTTCCGTTTATTGAGCCTCCGTCAGCCGCCACGATTGAAACTTCGGTCGCTCTTCTGAAAGAGCAAAGTGCGTTGACCCCGGAAGAGACCTTGACCCCGTTAGGAGAGATGTTGGCAGAACTGCCTGTCGACGTGGTCATTGGCAAAATGCTCATCATGGCGTCTGTGTTTGACGTGAGAGCAGGTGTTCATCGAGAGCATTTTCATGAGGATTTTATCTTGCAGCTGGTTGACCCGGTTCTCTCCATCGCAGCTGCTCTGAGCGTGCAGTCTCCGTTCACTATGAATGCACACAGGGATCCTGATGCCATGGTAACGGCATAACGTTCTGCTAAATTACATAAATCCCTCTTATCCTCTGTTGTTATGTAATGCTTAAAACAATAGTCTGCGTCATAGAAATATAAAGGAGAAACTAGAATGCTTACAGAGGTCACGTGATCGGTCAGAATTGAAGCCAGATTTTAGGGGACTTCGCCATACGAACAACTCAATGAAAACTCGACATACTGGTGCTCTATGCTATAAATAGCATACAATAGTCCCCTTAAATTCCAAGCTACTGCAAATGGGCGCTTGTAGGGGTGTAAGTGAGATAATGAAAACCTGGTTTGAAAAAGGTCAGGTGGAGTTGTAATAGGGAGTGTGGCTGTAACTGGGACTTTATTGTATCCAGAAGATAAACAGTGATGTGCGGATGGCCAACAATATTCATTGAGTCGACAGTTGGATTAGTGAGAAATCAGACCATATTTGCAGTCATGGTCAAAGAGATTAGACCCCTTTGCAAGTGGGAGAAGCATGGCTTTCACTAAGTATCTCAGCAACCATAAACATCTACAAAACTCAACAAACTTTCACGTCATTTATTGTTCTTGCATTTGCAGAGCAAACGTAAGCCCTTGGAATCCAACCACGGAGACCCCATCACGCTGCTCAACGCTTTTGATGAGTGGATTCAGGTGAATCTTCCGCCATTACTGCGTCAGCATCATGTAAATCTTCTTCAACAGATGAAAGCTGAAGGTCACGACACGAGACGTTGGTGCAAGAGTCGAGGATTGGAGCAACAACGCTTTTATGAAATGATGAAACTCAAACAACAATTTGAACAGCTCCTTAAGGTACGCACACAGGGAAGGGGGATGGCGGATGATGGATTTGTTTTCAGGAGCACGGTCTTCTCTCTGCTGAAAGCCAGCGTGAACCTGTGACGGCAGTTGAACGACAGAAGAAACATGCAGATAAGCGAAGATTGCGACAATTGAAGCTGAAACATCAGAATGAGTCCAAACGGAGGAAAGTGCTCAAAATGCAGGACAACGTGAGAACTTCTTCTCTCTCTCATATCAGTAGTGATGCACTAATATTGAATTTGTCTGAATATCCGAAGCTACCAGCAGTAGATATTTGTCTGCGCGAAATACGGGGTCTAATATATACCCACTCCATTTCAGCAATATCTTCATTATCTAGGCTAGTAGGCTCAACTAACCAACGCCTCTTCGGGCAGCTCAGCAATTAAGAGCAGCTAAGCGCGTGATTGGTTAGGTTTTCTCACGTGTATCGATGTCATGAAGTTTGAAGTCCGAAGCCGATCACCCGATATGAGCATCCGTACAGTCAGCCTAACAGATGCTCTTAACCACATTCAATCTTTCATGTACCTTTGTTGCACCCATAGCTCTGGGCATGCGTGTGTTCTGTAACATTTGTGAAATATGACTCCTGATTTTCAGGAATATGAATTTGACAAAGGAAGCGATGAAGAAGTGAAGGAGGATGCTGCAGAAGGATTAGAAAACAACATCAAAGAACTGGAATTCACAATTACTCATGACCTCAATGAACTGCAGGTAAACTAATGGCTTCTCTATTTGAAGTCTGCATTCACTTCTAACTCTAGGAACGGTCCAACCGCAGTCGCCATTTCACTCTGAAGGACATCACGATGTTGAAGGTCATTCTGTGCAGTGGCCTCTTTCCGCAGGTTTCCATAGCTGACGAGCACAATTCCTATAAATCAGATGCAGAGCAGACGTTCCATACTAAAGTAAATATCCTCGCATATAATTTGCATATAATTTGCATATTAATCAGGACAAGGGATTTGTGCTGCTTCACCCAACGAGCGTTTTCGCTGTCGATCCGGATGTTTTGAAACTACAAGAGAAGGACATCAAGGAGAAGCCGTTCCAGAAGCAGGCTCTCAGCAACCGTCACCAACTCCTCACTTACGTGTCAGTGACCTTCTCAGTGACCTTGTCAGTCGTTTCACTCCCGTCATCATTCACAGATCTTTATTAGAGACAACCAAACCGTACCTGGTCGGATCGATGCGTGTTCCTGCGCTGACATCTCTCCTCCTCTTCTCCTCTCATCTGGACACAAACGCTGACTGCACATGGTGATAAGATGCACTGTTATTCTTATCATTATTCATGCCCTCTTCTGCAGCATTGTGTGTGACGGATGGCTGGAGATTTGCTTTGAGGAATCGCACGAGGCTGAAATGATGATGCAACACGTTCTGCAGCTGAGAGCAACATGGTCACAACTCATTCAGATGAAACTGCATGGTTTGTTTCTCTCATGGTTATAATAATATAATTATATGATAATATATTATAATATATTATAATAATATGATAACCCCCGATCATTCCAGCCAGGGGTCAAAAGCAAGGGGTCGATTTGCAGACCGCTGGAAACCGAGAATGCTTTTCCCTGCAGAGAGCTTTGAGCACTAAACTTGCTCAATTTCTCCACGCTGATATATTCTACACGTTGAAGAGGCTGCACTCAGCTGACATGAAGCATATCTACGTCGGACCTAGCGATGGTTTGTCAATATTATTTCGATATCCCTGCACGGTATTTCAATATTTCATCTTTCAGATTCTGCAGAATCAGCGAGTGCTCTGGGGTTACAAGGGAAGCCTCATCCGACCAAAGGAGGCGTGCAGCTCAGCCCGTATCTCGTGTACAACTGCCTCAATGTGAACTCAACATCTGATGCCAATTTCTGCGCCTACATGCAGAAGCGCTGGGATTGTACACAGTGTGGTCAGACGCTGATGGTCACTCTTGCAGAGAAGCTGAAGCACCAAGAGCAATGCGTGGTCAAGCATTACGAGGAGGAGGTCAAGCAGGAGATGCTAGACACGCGGGATCGTTCGCTTGACCCTCTGAGAAAGGAATACCAGTGCGCGGGCTGTGGTCAAGATTTCAAGTTTACATCCGCAGAAATTCTCAAACATAAGAAAATTTGTAAAAGATGAATATAAGGGTCAATAAAGATTGTATTGCATTTTATTACCTAATTACCTACTATTACCTGCTGGTTATTAATTAAGGTAACTAAAGCTTCATTTCCTTTGAAGTGGAGGTTTGCCTATTTTTGTGTTATTTATGTGCAGAATGTATCATTTTCTCTGAAGTTCTATGTTTGGTGATATAATTATGGTTCTTGGGATTCCTTTATTTGCTGCGATAAAAAAAAAAAAAAGAGTAATGGAGTACACATAAAATAAGTTATTAATTAAGGGACTTCTTAGATCAAAGAAGGGAAAATGCATTTCTGAAATGTGCTGGCTGAATCGCATAGCTTCTCAGTCGGAGGGTGTACAGTGATGTACCAATACATGCAAATTGATGCTCGTGAAGCAAGCGTGATGTCAATCTCTTACAATCATAACGCACTTTAGTCCGTTATGATGATCATTAGCATCGCCTCGCAGTTGGCGAACCCTGCACGCTGTGAACAAAGATTGTCACCCTGGTAACAAGATACGAAGCAAAATCTTTCCACGGAATAGATAACAAATCACCACTCATTTAAAAGCGTTGTCACGTAATAAGAACTCCTGATTCGGTTGCAGCAAAGAAGGCGACAGGACAAACGCTGACTGAGGTGAGCGCAATATTGACTTCAATTTTTAATTTTATTGATGAAGCGATGATGGTCACTAGGGTCAGTATATAGCACTAGTCAGTCTCAAATAATTCATCATCATCATCATCATCATCATCATCATTACAGGCTACATTTAGATAATTCACATAATTCAGTTATATAGTCAGTCTAATGCAAGTGCAGGGGTCCTGGATTATGCAACAGACTTTTACAGAGGCGCTGACAATCGACCTGTGGATATAGTTAACTCTGATTAAGGATACATCACGTACAAACCAGCACTGGCTAAATCCAGGTAAAAAAAAAATCAAGCCTGAAGCAGTGCATAGTGATGTAGGTCATATAGTCATGATAGTGCAATGACCCAGGGACTGCATGAGTGCACTGCATGGGGGTCGATAGTACCACAATTAGACTTTCAAAGCTAATTGCTATGCGCTTCGTGTGACATTAGAAGTTTACATCAGTTTGGCAATAGGCAATAGTTTAATATTTTTATTTCACCTGAGACAACAGCATATATATGTGATAGGAACCCCACCAAGAAAAAAACAGAAATTCATATTTCAACTGCTTGCTTTCAGATATTGCATGATGGCTTCAAAAGGGAATTCTGCTGAAGAGGCAAGTGCATTCCACAAAAAAGGATTTATTTGATGTTAAAAATATTTTCTAATTGCAGGGAAACAAACTCTGGGGCGGTCGATTCACCGGCACCACAGACCCTGTGATGGAGGAGTTCAATGCGTCCATTTCTTATGATAAGCGCATGTGGAGAGCGGACATTATGGTCAGTGAAGAAGATGCACTTACAGGCATCATAACCGCATAATGATATTTTACAGGGAAGCAAGGCTTACGTGGCTGCAATTCACAAAGTGGGATTAGTCACTGAAAAAGAGAAATCCGCTATCATTGCCGGTTTAGACCAGGTGGAGTTTTTTGATGGAAGTGATTTGATAATTTGAGTCTTTCCTCTGAAGGTCGCCGAAGAATGGGAAGCAGGGAAGTTTGTTTTGAAAGCTGGGGATGAAGACATCCACACAGCGAATGAACGGCGACTGAAGGTGAGTTGCAGCCATCTGTGATGCTTCTAATTGGAGTTGATTCAGGAAATTGTTGGAGCTCCCGCTGGTAAACTGCACACAGGCCGCAGTCGTAACGACCAAGTGGCTACGGACATGCGCCTGTGGCTCAGAGATGAGGTGCAAGTGCTTGAAGGTCATCTACGCAGCCTCATTGCCGTGTTTGTGAACAGAGCCATTATGTAAGCCGACCATTGTGAGCACCAACATTGAATCACGCTCCGTATCGCAGGGAGATTGATGTTCTGCTTCCTGGCTACACTCACCTGCAGAGAGCTCAGCCAATCAGATGGAGCCACTGGTTGCTCAGGTGAGAGATTTCAGGTCAATGACCTCATATTGAGGTCATACTCAATGCATGGTATTCAATGTGTGATGACAGTTATGCTTGGATGTTGAAGAGAGACATGCAACGACTGCATGAACTGAAGCAGCGACTGAATATTCTTCCGCTTGGCAGGTACGGAAAATCCCTTGTTCTCAAACACTTTATTCAGAATACCCAATCAGCGGAGCGTTGGCTGGCAACCCTTTCAATGTCGATCGAAATTTTCTTGCTCAAGGTGAGGATTGCAGCAAATGAGAATTGCACTTTTTTCAATTGATGAGTCAACAGAGCTTGGTTTTGATGGTGTATCTGGGAACAGCCTCGACGCTATAAGTGATCGGGATTTCGTTGGTCAGTTCTTTGGGCTGTGAATGACTCTTTAGTTAACCCGTACTCACTCAGTTGAGATCCTGATGTGGGCGTCCCTCAATGCGACTCACTTGAGTCGGTTGGCTGAGGATTTAATCATCTACTCAACAAAAGAGTTTGCTTTCATCAGTCTCTCTGATGCGTACAGGTTACTCATAAAGCCCTTCAAATTCAGCCGTCAATTCTGCAAATTCCAGCACAGGCAGCAGTCTGATGCCCCAGAAGAAGAACGCGGACAGCCTGGAGCTGATCCGGGGCAAATCCGGACGGATCTTTGGCAGGGTAAGGCTCCGCCATTTTGAATTCAATTGGTTGATTTGCTGCTGCTGCAGTGCGCTGGCTTCATGATGAGTCTTAAAGGACTTCCGAGCACGTACAACAAAGACCTGCAGGAGGATAAGGAGGCCATGTTCGACGCCTGCGATTCCCTCGGTCGTCTCCTGCAAGTGACCACAGGCACCCTGTCTACTCTAACGGTATATAGTACGCTCTTAAACGATGGTCACCAAGGTCCTCCTTCTAGGTGCATGCAGAGGTCTGCAAACAGGCGCTGAGCCCAGATATGCTAGCCACAGATCTGGCCTACTACTTAGTACGCAAAGGAGTGAGCGTTTAGCGTATGTTTACATTCAGAGATTCATCATTGAGCTTTTGTAGATTCCATTCCGTGAAGCGCATGGTCTGTCTGGGCAGTGTGTAGCTTTTGCTGAGGAGAAGAAATGTGCACTCAATGAACTTACGGTGCAGGATTTGCAAACTATCAGGTCAGTAATTTTGGGTTTTTTTTTTTTTTTCGTCCTATTTTTTCTTTTTCTTTATTTTTTTCAGCGGAAGTTTTTCTGATGATGTGATGAAGGTGTGGGATTATGAGTACAGCGTTGAGCAATATCAGAGCGCTGGAGGCACCAGCAGAGCCAGCGTGCAGAAGCAAATTGAACAACTCAATGCCTGGCTCAACACATTGTAAATCATAACGCACCCAAATCATAACGCACCCAGTCCGTTATGATCCCAGTTATGTGCTGGGAATAAACAAAATCTGATGATTGTTATAATATGTAATTATTTTTGCTTGAAAATTGGAGTCAGTACAAACATCGGTCTTCACAAATTATAACACTTTTTTTGGTGGTATTTTGTTTATTCGAATGTGCTTAAAGTTTGTCTCAGTCAGTTTCTTCACTGTTAATGTCTTCAAATTGTCTGATTTAATTGCCATAATTTAATTATAGATTTGTGCCATATCAAATATGTTGTTCTCCATTCGTTTCTGTTGTTGGTCTAAAAAGTATTGAATAAGTTTTAATAAACATTAAATTTCCTATATTTTTTCTTTATACTTTCGTTTCAAAACGGAAAAAAAAAAATTGTTTGTGTACATGTACATAAATATTTACTTTTTGTACAAAGATTTAGAAATGTGTTGCCATGGAAATGTGAGGGGGAGAGTGTTAATGCACAACAAAAGAAGAAGAAAAAAAATTATAGTAACCGAAACAAACAGGCAGCATATTAATTAAGCGATCATTTGCAGCATAGGATGGTAATGGCGCTTTCTATTTCATGGGAGTTCAATTGGACCTTGAATCTTATGTTAATCCGTTCCTATTTACTTACTGTATTGGTTGGCAAAATCACTCACTTAAATTAATAACTGATGCTAGCTCCATGCTTGACGCAGGAGAGCTCTCTCTTAGGCCGACTGAATCTCTGATTAGTGATCATATCTAAACGATTCCTGAGGGTTCATAATTATAGGCCTATATGTACTGGTATACTGAAGACAATAATTAGTAATTACCGTACTTAGCTGCCACTGAGAGCGCTAAATCGTTAAGACCAATGATATGGACTCTATAGATGGACTATTCCTATTGGCCAGTGTATGTCAACGGCGCTGAGACTATCGGAAGTAGCAAGCAAAAGGAAGTGGCACTGTACTTTTACAGAGTTTGAGTAGGTTTACGGTAGACTACCTATTCCGCATTTCTGATTGGTTTACGCATTACCGTATTGCGCGCGTAAAAAGTGTGTTCTGATGGTGATATCATAACGCACTTTTCCATCCAACACTTCCGGCGTCTGGCTCTGTTGATCAATCGACGTTCGA
>KB309380.1:64518-89304 GCA_000328365.1 Capitella teleta
GAGGGAGGAGGAGGAGGAGGTAGGAGGAGGAGAGAGAAGAGAAGAGGTGGGAGGTAGGATGAGGAAGGAGGTGGGAGAAGGGAGGAGGAGGAGGGAGGAGGTGAGAGGAGGAAGGAGGGGATGGAGGAGGAGGGAGGAGGAAGGAGGAGGTGGGAGGACAGAGGTGGGAGCAGGAGGGAGCAGGAGGTGGGAGGAGGTTGGAGGAGGAGGAGAAGGAGGTTGGAGGAGGAGGAGAGAGAGAGGAGGTGGGAGAAGGTGGCTGCGTGGAGGGCACCGCATAGCCAAGTGTAGCGTATATGTAGTCTAACAGCATTCCATCATGCATGGGTATAGTATTTGTTTGCGTGCATATGATTACTGTGTGTTCGCACCTGTGGGTGCAATATGCGGCGACCGAAGAACAAAGCACAAATGCCATTGTGCTGCATCGAATCGGTTGATTACGAGATTACAAGGTCAACTGAGTTCACGCGTGGATTCAACCTCAGGATCCTTTTCAGCTGAATCAGCAAGGGTATGATGCTGCGTGGTTACGCAACTTTGTGAATTGTGTGAACTTATGAGAGACCTGAACGCTTTAAGGTTAAATTTTTTTGCCATTCAGAAAAACCAAGTAGATTACGTAATCTCAGTATCTCAGCATTGTGTTTGAAATCTTGCGATGAAGAAGCCGTGACCAGAACAAAAGCAGGAATTTTCCATTTACAATTCTTGGATATTCTTCACAGAAAGAATTTATTCACACAAAGCCTCCGAAAGATTTATTAAAAGATGGCTTGTATAAAGACAAGCGCACATCGCCTACGCCACCCACCCGATCTTAGACAACAGTAATAGCTCATTAACATAATTAATATGATTCTGGTAAATTCTCATATGACCTCAATAATTATGCATGATCGACCATTGGAGTCTATGGTTGATCTCAATTGGCGGAGGAGGGGGGGGGTGTTGAACCACGTGATTTTCACAAGGATTCAATTCGGATTAGACGGACGTCTTGCCAATTATCAGTGCGCAGAAACCTGCGATTAGCATTTATTTGTGAGAGAAGATTCAGGTATTCAGCCAGTATGAATTATTAATGAGGATCACTGAAGGAGGGGGGGGGGTGCATTTCCTAGAGAACATAATTAATACAGAAATTATTCTGATAAGACATCCTATATTAAATAATTCGCGAGTTATCAAACTGATCAAGTTGAAATAGACATTTAATCTTATTTGTTTAACCAATGTTTGAGATTAAGTCCTCAATTGGTGACAACTAAACACAGATTGGTGTTAAATTACACATGAATGTGTAATTATTTCAAAATTGAGCATGTTGACCTGAAATTACATGATTTACAGATCTGTTTATTATTATGGAGTATGTTATTACTAGCACTAGTATTTTGTTTTTATATATATGACGGAAATATTTTAATAATGATTTGATTTATTTCCGAAAAAGTGACCACTTCCTTCTTTTCAAATGTTTCTTCTTCAGAAATTGAAACAGACCTTGAACTTTATTTCTCTTAACCACAGATAAGGAAAAAAAAAAAAAAAAAAAACTGGGAGTGGTCGGTAACCTCATAAGGCCTTCTTCTTCGGATATCCTTGTTCCTAAGTACTGTAAGCTCCCACAGCAATTGTTAAGAAGGAGAAATATCTCAGTACAACACTATATGGGTGTTAGACTATCAGTGTTCTACTGAGATAATACTATAATAAAAAACATCAATTCTAAGACGTTTCACTCTAAAATTGTTCCATTATATAACAGCAGACTCCTTCACTCAAAGAGGAGTTAGAGGACCAATCCATCTCTTTAATAAATTTCATCTGTGTATTATTTTTCTTTCTGTTCATCTGAATGTCGATATATCAGGTCGGCCCAAAACGAGTCAATTATTCAAAAAGGGATAATTAAGTGCTATGAAACTTCTCAGATACTGAAATTACCTAGTATTCCCAGAAGAAAATTATGTTTACCAGCAATAAACTGGTTACCAATATTTTTATCTGTCTACTCCGAAAGTAAACTAAGCAATCAAGAAGATCCGAGATCAGAGACGTCAGTTAATTGTAATCAGAAATGGATCTCCGAATTCTAAGGATTAAAAGGAGAACAGGTTCACAATAATTGCGTCTCACGGTTCTTGGAAGTACAATTTCGCAGCAACAATAAGTCAAAATTAGTCAATACTATTGATATATTAGTAATATTACCAACATAAATGATTGAGTGCATTTGAATCAGCAATACTCTCTAACTTCACTCAACAAGCATCTGAATCACTTCTGAACACTCGGAGATACTCGTTATTTTATCCTTTGCATCGAACAAAGGTTACGGTGATTGATGGAACAAAAAAATTTGAATCTTGTTCACTGAAGTGAATAATTATTCAACTCTTAATGATAAGAGATAAGTTTTTAGTCAACAGTATCTCATGGCTTCACCCCCATGCAGAGGGTACTTTATGTTAATAAAGTGTTAATTACCATCACGTTTCTTTTAAGCAATTGGTAAAGGAGTATCTAAGGGTGTTCAGAAGAGATTCAAATGCTTGTTATATGAAGATAAAGTAAATGCTAGTTAAACTAAATTCTAGTTTCATGAAGATGAAACTATTGCTCTAAAAGCAGTACTGGCTCAGTGACAGTGTACTTATTTCGTTAACTGTTTTCTTCAAGTGCATCTTTAAATTCTAAGCATTCAGTGGTGATCATAAGCTCTTCACGATTACCATGGTTACCCAGTACAAATGGTGAGATATTCAGATGACTTGTCATACCAGCATAATATGATTAGCAGACTACATATACAAACTAGGCCAACTCTTTAATTGTGATTTAGTTTTATTCATTTGTTGACAGCAATATGTAGGAATTTGCTAAATTAAACAAATAGGTCAAGGGAAGTTGCAATAATTTGATACTTGATAGCAATTAAGCCACCAATGGGGGGCCTCCAATGCTCCATCAACACCCACAGGTTCGTGTATGCGAGTATTCACTGTATTGTGTCATTGTTTGTACTTGTAGTAAGTTAGTCTCTATAGTTATAGTATTTATTACACACTGACACTGGTATTTGTAAATTGAAGTTAACGTTGTTAAGTTGCATAGCCTTAAACTGTTGTGTAGTATTTCCCGTGGCCATGTTATGATCAGTTAGTATTCATAATATTATAATTATTATTCAATATTATAGAATGATATATCCAACTGATGTATCGTACAGCGAAAAAAACTTCCCTTTCACAACTGAGTGAGGAAGTCGAGAACTTTAAAAGTTGGAAAGTGAAACTCACCGAGATCCACGGACCAAATCCGACCGCCAACTCGGTCAGTTGCCTCCAAAATAACGAAATCCTGGATGCCTTCCTTGGCTAGTTCATGTCCAGCCATAATACCGGAAATTCCGGCTCCAATGATGACGACTTTAGGGTTGGTTTTCATGGTTATACTGGGACTGTCATCACTCGATTCCTCTGCCATGGCTTCTGAAGAAGTTGCAACAACTGCTCATGAATATTCAACAGGATCGGGTTGTCCTCTGCTGTTGCGAGAAGCCCGACGATTTTTTTTCGAATAATGAGATAAAAACCACAAGTTTGAATAAAATTACTGTCTCACATCGACCACACAGATACGATCCGCGCAAAATGATTTTAATAACATGAAGAATTGCTCCGTATGGTCCTCCAACGGCTGATTTGTCACTGAGTTGCTTCGTCCGCGATTCAGATAATTATATGATGTGAGAGCTGAATTAGACCACGCCCACTGCAACCTCATTCTACGGAAAACAAAATAATGCGTTATTTCAATAAGCACACCATCGCATGGGGCGTGTTATACAAAAAAAAAAAAATCTTACACTTAATCTTACCTATGAAAAATCATTACTTTGCTATTAAACGATAAAAATGATAATAATCGAAAGATATAATGATATATTATAATCACTGTATGAACCAACAACGGTACAGTGGGACTATGGCTGACGAGTGACGGGTGAGTGATGGTATTGGGTTTTGGGCACTAAACTATCTTTCGAATCTCATATGTGGACCAAAATTAAGATGGCCAATAGTACTATGGTAATAATAAGAAGATCATTCACATATCTTTGATGACACTGCGCTCCTCCTCCTCTACACAAATCCGGCTCTTGAATACGGGAACAAAGCCTGTTGCCTCCATCCATGGAAACGTATTGACAGCATCGAGAACATGAATATGAACAGCACCTATGAAACTCAACCTCCCAAAACTCGCATACTGCTGCATGAAAATGATGCATATATATGAAGCAAAAATATGTCAAGACCCATTTGAATTAATATAAAATAATACAGTGTCTTGTGGTCACCAGAATAAATAAAATCAAATCAATGTAGGAATCAACTATTTTTTCCCATGAGCTTATTTAACCTCGGAACCCTGAAGCAACTAAAACTTATGTGGGCCAAGGAGGTAAGCAGGAATTGAGAGTTTTACCAAAAGACGCATGGTTGGCAACTGACGTCAAACCTCCAGTGGCCAGCGCCAAGCCTTTTCAAAGCTCAGCCACCACCTCTGCTTTTCATCCGCAACTAGAGTCTATCAGTCCAAGTAATAAACCCCTGAAACAACCTACCATCCCACATTATAAAAGCCGATCAATGAAAGCATTTGAAAGTAGGCTGACAGCCATTTGAAAAACACTTGCACATAAAATATGGAGCTGATGTCAGGGGCATTTTCAAGCCTTTTATCTGAACAGGATATTTGAGTATTATATAATTAATTTCACTTCTTTCATTCCTTCATTGTCAAAGCAAATTTTATTGTGACCAACGCTTAATGTAACAATAATGCAAAGCAATCCAAAAATGCCATTTTCATCTTTGAGTGAGACACAAACACACCAATACACAAGCGTCACTATTAGCAGAGAAAAACTAATTTCAATCGTCGATTATTAAAGAAACACTGTAGAAGTATGAAAGTTCATATTTAATCCAGTTATCATCAGTGACAGCATTCATACAGTCGACCCTCATTAATCCAACCAGGTACGATCTCACTGATTCTGGTCAAATTAATGTGAGAGTCGGATTAACAAATTTGCTTCAGCTGGGGTCCCTAGAGGGTGACAATGGGATCTAGTTCATCAGGCATACAGACTGATTTTATAATATTGATCAAGTAAATCGTGAAATAAATATGATTAAATTTTGAGGTTTTAGAACAGAATTTGCATTATAAGTAAGAAAGATAGAAGCAATGGATGAATGTCTAATGGAAAAGTTCAAATGTTTAGTGACAGTTTAAGCAGAGAGGAATAATAGAAAGGGTGGACATGTCGCATGAACGCTGGTCTCCAACACAATGAGCGTATTTTTGAAAGTTAGCTCAAGCAACAGTCTTCCCTTAACACATTCACCACCAAACAAGGAGATCTCCGTGTTTGCAAGCCCAACGCTTCTTCGCCACACACGGAGATCTCTGTGTGATAGACTGCTGCCAAATGCATCCAGTGAAGCGATAACGGCTCAAGGTGAAGCAGCGAAGCGACTAGTTTTCACAGCAATTGGGCGATGCAAGTGCTCAGCTTGAATATTAGTATGCTGGTGATGCAAAGTATGCCATGTCCTATATCCATGCATGATGTTCCTCACAACCGTGGCTTGCATCTAATTCAGCCATGTGTACTAGTAAATGTATATCCGACGTATTCTTGAAAAAAAAGTCATACACTACCTGTACAATAATATTTTTTCCCATGAGTATATTTAACCTCGTAACCCTGAAGCAACTAATTTATTTCGCAGAATGACATGTACAGCAGAAATGAACAAAGAAGAACGAAATGATAAAAGTAATGGTAAATATAAATACATACATTAATCATAATGGGAAACTAGGCTGTGCTATACAATGAGTGAGAGAAAACCTGTGCTAAACTAAAAAATTAAAAACTGAAGAACAAAATTATTGTATGCATCAATTTACGAGAATAAACAATCAATTAATGCATAGTGAATTAATTAACAACAATACATCAGCATGATCGAATTCATTGGATACGCTCATATATTGCATAATTCTTTGATACCCATTGCGGTTGCATTCATTTCTTCAGATGTGATGCTACAAGTGAAATATGACTGACTCAGTATGATTCGACTTTCAAAACCAACTAAAGATCAATTAAAGTGAAGAGAGTGGATAAATGACCCAACTAGTCTATTGTTGCTGACAGAACAGTTGGAAGGAAAAGTTTTAAACCAGTGTTATAACTTGAGGGAAATTTCAGGAGAATTCAATAAAGAATGAAGTATGTTGCAATGAGTTCGTGGACGTACCCTCAAAATCCTGTGGACAATTTTCCACAATGCAGCATAGAATTCAATAAATGAAGGTAAATCGAGTTGCTATATAACGACGCCATAAAAGAAAGTGCAAAGAAAAAAAAGGCAACAACATTTGAACTACAAAAACCAAACCTAGCTAATAGAAAATTTGCCGAGGCCATTAGTTTCGACTTCCTTTGAGATATAAGTTATTGATTACGAAAGGCCCCTTAGGCGGCCGAATGTATCAAAGCAATCAGAGTGTTTATTGAAGTTTCAATGTATGGTATATGTGAGTGATTCGTTGAAATGAAACAGCATATACATCGTTGAAGCATGGCATGTGTATGTGCATGGTGCACATGCCACCTTCTTTCTGTGTTCATTTTTCTACAATCGAAACTTTCATTCCCTTTTAGCACAAAGTCTAAAACTTCAGTCAGTTTAGCACATTCACCAAATTCATATTTTTTTGACGATGCCCCAAATCAATATCAATATCAAGGATATTTACAGCGTTATTTGGCTTTTTTTTCAAACATTATCAGAAAGATCTTCGTTTTTCAAGTGATTATGAACTGCCTCCACGCCAGAAACAGCTCAAATGACTCTGTAATTATCTAAGATACACAATTATCACATTATATTGTTGATGGTTGCATCCCTATATGTTAGAAATTTCTAAGCTGTCGTTCTTTAGAGTTAGCAGATAAAACAATGCTAACAACAATTTTCGGACAGTTTTTAGCCAGGTATTAAAAAAACACTCAAGCTGACCATTCTCGAAATGCACTCATGAGGTGAAAGACATGACCACTCTTTATATTCTTCATCTATGGTTTTAGCCATGTTAAACAGTCCCGACTGTTGGAACTAGGAGCTACTGGTCGCATCCACCGCCTCCGCCAGCCATGAAGAGGATAAGCTGCAGCCACCATCATATCGTGGCTCGGCACCATCACTTGAAGCACCATCACTTGAATGTTACTATAAATAGCAGCCAAGGAGTCATCGGTGCATGCCTGAGTCATTATATATATGACCAGGGAACCAGTGAAATACATACACATGTAGAGTTAACCTTCGTTAACCCGACTAGGTTCGTTGCCAGTTATTCTGGTCGGATTAATGGGTGAGTCAGATTAACCAATTTGCTTCAGCTGGGGTTTGTATGGGGTCACTATATGGGGTGTAGTTCAACTACGAAAAAAAAAAAAAAAAAAAAAAAAAAAAAAAAAAAACTATAGATTAATTTTTCAATGTTGCTCAAGTAAACGAAATAAAATAATATAATGGGATTGTGAGGTTTTTGAACAAAGTTGTATTATAATTAAATGATGTGAAAGCAATGGATGAATGTTTAACAGAAGAGTTCATGCGTTTAGTGACGGTTTAAGCCACGTTCAATAGTCCCTACTGTTCCTGTTCATCATTATCAGCAAATCGGACGTACAAAGGGTGATGTTTTCCAATTAATGTTTTCACACCTTGCACAATTTAGGGCCAAAACAGACGAGAAACGCTGTTACACAGCCAGCAACGAGTCAACATCTTTGTGTCAACATTAATTTTGTGTTATGTTGTGTTATGTTGAGACAACAGTTTATCGACTTGCTTATCTGATTGACCGCTCATTAAAAAAGTTCTTCAAACACATCGACAAAGGAATGTTTTTACGACAGGGGCGTAGCCAGCACTGGTCATATGTGGAGGTGCAGCCCCAATAAGGCAGTATGTGGGAATTAAGTATATGCAACATTAGAAGGAAAAAATATTACCAATAATTTTAAAACATACCTGCAATACTGATACATGCACTAGTATATTTTGGCTTAGCATTTCTTTATATTATTTTTGATCACAAAAACGGAATGACTGGTTACAAACTTACAGTTGGTAGCCCCCATAATGTTAAGCCATCACAAAGAGTAGATGTTGCGCAGTTTACCTTGAAAAGTAGTGTAAATACGAAACAAAGCTTCATGGCCCACTGAGTTAAGACTGTCATAAGCTGCATTGCTGTGCTGCCGAAGTCTTTTCTCTCGCGCTGGCTAGTCCATCATCAGAAAACAATAGCAAGACCACAGTCTATTTATTCTGACTACAGCTTTCCAAGTAAATCGCAAGGTGCTGACTTTTGCAGCTACATAATTAATATCCAAAAGTCATTCCGAGACTCAGACTGTCTTGTCACCCTAATGACAACTTTCCTCTACATTGGGTCGTGCATTATGACCAGCATGATTGCGCTTGACAAATGAGGTGTTTTTAAATTTTGGAGCAGGAGTATTTTTTATATGTTTTATACATGAGTTATCTCATTTTTCATATACTTTAATTCTTGTCAAAAGTCTCAACATTTGTTTGGTACAATATCATTTCCTCGACATTCCCTGTACATTTGCATATGACCCCACTTACCTCTTTTTGCTCATTGATCTTTTTGCTCATTGATCATTGATCGAAATCAAATCAAATCAAATTTAATTCATAGGCCATCATGTTATTTTGTTTGCATTTGTAACTTGCAACAGTAAAACTTAGAAGGTCGTCTCATATTACAAAAGTATAGATGCATGTATATGAACTTGAAGTTCATTCTCAGCTGACTGCAACGTGCTACTCGGCTGTGACTAGCCAGCCATTGCAGTGTTAAGCCATATAGCCACCCATGAACATTTTACTCAGCTGGCTAGCCAGCCATAAAAAAGTTAATCCAACCATCAAGTTCAAATTTTGTGGCTTAACGGTCTACCACAGCATGACGCATTGCATATAATTATTGTAGCTTCCAACTAATCAACTTCCTATGCTATCCAACAGAATTTTGCAAAACCATGAATGTTTAAATTGTCGTTCATATGTGATTTTAATTATAAATGGATATGACTCAAACATTGGTGAGGTTTTTCATCAGCATTTGTGGAGGTTTTGGCCGGGTTCGGTTCTGGAAAGCCTGTTCGACAAGCTCTTAAGAGTACTAATATCTAAGAGCCTAAACATCATTCATAACGGCAAAACTGCCTTTCCGTAATCGCTCCTTGTGCATATTCATATAAATTTCCAGGTGACGCGCTTTAGGTGAATATTCATGAGTCTAAATATAACTGCCGCGTGGAAATAATTCTGTAATTCATCCAGTCATAATATTGGCTGGGACGGGAGCACCAAGGGATCAGTGGAAATCAGTTTACTTGAAGGATTTCGCCCAAGGGTCGCGTGGACCTCTTCCAATGTCCATGGTCTTTATCGTGTATATACGATGCACATGTACATGTAGCATGCAGTCGTCATTTCACGCAAGTATAGAGAGATGTTTATGCTTGAACCCGTGAAACGACCGTGACCTAATTTTGACCTCCAAGTGGGATGAAAAACGCAACATGCATTCACAATCATAACGCATTTATGACGTTATGGTTCTTCACAGCATTCACTTCACATTCACCATCGGCCGATTTCAACAATTACCAGAAGATTACTAGCACACAGTGCAATGGATTAATAGTATTGGAACAACGACGAAAACAACAAAATAATTAATCTTGTATTTATCAAGTATATTCTCAGCAGTACTAGCCAAAATTTTTTTTTTAAATAATTACATTAACAAGATATTCATTTCTAAGTACATGTAATATCAATAATAATGACGTACAATGTTGTAGTTATAATGTAGTACATGCAATTCTGATAACATTGATAATACTAAATGTTCATATTATTTAATTATATATTTTACAGCAACGAAGATGGAAATTATCATTTTAAAATAATTTTCAATGAAACTTATCAATTCAATAAATTGGTGATCGAATCCAGATATCCCATCATAGGTTATAATTATATGTATCGGAAATGGAAATTAATCGGGCAATTCCTCCGTTTTTATTAACCTGTGAATGCTCGTGCAGGTGTACAACTAATTTGACACCTTTGGTTTTGTGATGTCCTGCTGAAACTCGTATTCTAAGTTCTCCATGCCGCTCACAGCTAATGTCGCCCTGTGCAGTGAAATCAAAGCTTCTTCGGTGCTATTGACCGTTTGTCCGCTAAAACAATCGTGCGTACGGTGCGTTTATACCCACCGAGTCGAAACGTGAAAATTGAAGCAATACTACATAATCCCAGTTACGTATTGAAGAGAATGAGTTATTGTGTATATACATGTATAATGTATATTTACATATAATATATAGGTCCGATATTTCGTTATTTTGTCGATACCCTGAGTGGCATGTTGTGTAATTTGTTACTCCACGACTCTGCGGCGCTGATATAATATAGGCAAACACACCGAATTAATTAATGACCTGGAGAACATAATTATAAACCCTGGGAATCCGGGGTGATGACCAGAGAGCAGGATCACTCAGTATTGATTCTATTGGGCCATGTACGATAGTTCAGATGTCGGGGTCATTCAGCAATCACATCATCATAACGTTCTGTGTTATCATAACGTTGTTCCTCATCATAACG
Source organism: Capitella teleta (assembly GCA_000328365.1). Taxonomy (NCBI): domain Eukaryota; kingdom Metazoa; phylum Annelida; class Polychaeta; family Capitellidae; genus Capitella; species Capitella teleta. Next base: position 75,336 of record KB309380.1, read on the forward strand.
CTCCTGAATAAACCAACGATTTGCCGATGCGATTGTTCGCTTTGTCTTCTTCGTCCACTGTGCTTCTAAAATGAACGCTCAACCCACTTTCGAGACTTTCCTTCTCTTTGACGGAGAGAAAAAGTAAGTTTTTTTTACTCCCATAAAGCCTCATGACTTATGAGGTGCGCCTTGCTTTCGTTTGGGGAAGTGATGTAAATGGCGGTGAGCGATAATACATTACTATTCAATGATAATAATGCCATTCGACCATCTACTGACTTACAGCATCTATTCTATGATCTAGCTGACAAAACTACAGCATGACGATGGGTTTTCAGACCTCGCACGATTTATCTGTGCTACACGGCATGTTAAGCTTGAAGACAAAAGCATGGGAAAATATGCACCAAGAAAGTTCATTCGTGTGTACTAAAACAACAGACACCCTAGCTGACATACTACAGCGAGCCCAATGAGGTATACAGACCTCGCCCGAGAATCTGTGCTACAGACACCCTAGCTCCCTAGGGGTAGCGCACCGCGTCTCACATTCAACTCTCGCCTCGACTCTCTATCTGTGAAATGTTAGTGTATAAGAATGACTATTTGTGAAAGTTTTCAACTTTCCTTGATATTTCAATCAATAAAAAACTCAGGGGTTTTTTTTAACGATGTATCACAGTGTTTTAACAATAATATTCGAAAACCGAGAAGCTCGCACAAAGTTGTTTAAGGAAATGGACCAGATTGCATCTGGCAGATCTGCTGCTCGAGACCCGAATGTCAACTTACGCACGTGTGGTTTGTTTACAAAATTGTGAGTCCGTCTGTACAATTGAATGCATGATGATGCAGGGGGAAATCAAGAAAGCATTAATTACAATTAAAGATTATCATCCATAACTCCCACGTGTTGAGGTGAGGTGAGGTGTGCGTAGACTGAAAAACAAAGAGCTGACAGTGAAACAATTACAAGACGATTGACAGTTGTCAAAGAAACTTCTAAATCTCACAAGAACTGAAGATCATGTGTGATCTCGCAATATTTATACACGTGCAGAAGAAGCACTTGATTGTTAACTATTCTCGTATTTATGTTGACACAAATTTTCTTTCAAAAGCAATTTTTTTCATTTAAGAAGCTCAAGTTAAATATTACAATGATCACTTCATTAGATGATTATCGTTAGTTTTGGAGGCGCACCGAATAGCTCAGTCTGTTTCACCGGCTGACTGCAATCCCATACTGACCATGGGTGTCGAGGTCCTGGGTTCAAGACCCGATCAAGCCACGCGCGTTATGATTGTGAATTATAATTGTAATCCGTTATAATTGTAATTCTTCTGTGACACTGCAGTGCTGCCCAACTGCATAACAAGGTCGGGCGCTGTGTACTGCTGTCTATGGTGGTATGCATGATAAAGAACCCTTGGAATTTATCGATAAGAGTAGGGGGAAACCCCGGTCCCGGGTCTTCTGTTCTGGAGCCCGTATCATCCGAATGGTTTGGGTGGAGCCGTAAAACTCCATCATATTACCGTTAGTTTTGGAACTTCCAACACTTGTCCACCAAATCAACTACAGTAAAACCTCGATGTATCGAACGTCCGTCCCTCGAATGTCTCCCTGTGTCGAAGCGTTTTGGAAGTCCCGACGATTCTCCTATACTTTACTATTAGCACTAACATCCGTCCCTCGAACGTCTCATTCTCAAATTTATCCTTGTGTCGAAGTGTTTTCGAAGTCCCCGAGACATAATTTCGATCTGTAGCTCGAAGTCGAAAAATTCGATGAGCATATTTCTCAGTTTGATAACTTCAAAGAGAGAGAGAGAGAGATAGTCAGTTATTTACAAAGCATCAAAACATCCCCGTCCCCACAAAGCAGTCGGCAGCCTTTATTTCTCCTCTGTTTACACCGCGACCAGAGCTTTGATTGGCTGACTCCAAAGATCAACGGACCGTGGATCTCAACTAAGCTATAAGGCATATTGTTGTTGGTGTATTTGTGATGATCTTTAAAGGGAGGGAGAACTGGTTAAAAATGGACTTTGAGTCGTTATTTGATGCACCAAAAATGATTCCTATGCCTGGCCCACATAAGAAATATCATCGCTAACGATTTCGCGGGAGATATATTGCTAACTAGGCGTGACGTCAGCAGCTGTGATGAAACACCGAGTTCCCCATCTTTTACAATGGGCCTCGTCATATCAGCGTGTCGTGCGACTAAACCCCTGGATATTTTTTTATTTTCTTTTCGGAAATAGATAGAATAATCATTTTGCCACCAGTCAGGCGCGAAATATTTTTTTTTTTCGCTATTTTTCTTATTTTAACAAGCGATTTTCTAGGACACCTACCATGTTTCTCATCCTGAAACAGTAAAAAGGTCAGCCAGAGTGCACCACGCAAGCGCTTTCGTTTCGTAAACAACAGAGATGTCCTTTTATGGCGAAGATGATCTGCTCTGATTGGCTGAAATCGATAGCTTCACGAGGGGAACGAGACCAATCAGCCATCAGCCAAACCAAGCCATCAGCTGACGTTTGCCTCCTATACTTCGCAATGGAAGCCATTCTCCCATAGGCGCAATGCTAACCCCGATATTCGGAATGCATTATTTCCTTACGCTTGCATCCAGGCATGGTGTTTTTGGCACGGAATGCTATCAATTGGTGCTATGAGTCAATAGAACATCACTTAAAATTTAGTTCCCCATCCCTTTAATGAATGACCGACAAAAGACCGCAAACCGACCAGAGCTTGGCTGACTCCTAAAACCAATAGAACGTGGATATTGACTAAGGCATTGTTGTTGGTGTGCTTGTGATGATATTTAATGAATTGCCGACAAAAGACCGCGCGCATTGGAAGCTAGAATTAATTAAAGAAATCCAGCCTTAGATCTACACGTTGATAAATATTTGTTAATTAAAAATTTCAATCTCAATTTCTCCTATAATCATTTCTATGGTCTAGATTTCTCGTAAGTCATGAGATCACCGTTCATAGTTTATGAGTTCATAACGCATGCAGTTAATCATAACGTCAGAGCACGATTTGGAATCATAATGGTCATATCATAACGGCCTCGATCTATCCCTCGAAGTATCCTTGAGTCGAAGTATTTGAGCTATTAGCTAACCCCACGAACTTCGACACATCGAGGTTTTACTGTATTCATTCTTCTTAACATTATTATCTAATTAATAACAGAATCTGATTTCCTTTGCAGGGTTACAATCGAAAAAGACACCAAAGTTCCGAATGCTGCCATCTTTACAGTCAACAAAGAAGACCATACCCTTGGGAATGCCCTGCGAACGTACGTCCTGAGGACAATCTCAATTTCTCCCTCATTCTCGTGATATTCACAGGCAGCTCCTGAAGGATCCCAAAGTGCTGTTTGCCGGCTACAAGGTTCCTCACCCTCTGGAAAACAAGTTTGTGCTGCGGATTCAAACTGTGGCCGAGTACAGTCCTCAGGAAGCGTTCACAAATGCCATCACTGATCTCATGGCTGAGGTTTCGCTATTGGAAGAGAACTTCAAGGTAAATTCCAAATGGAACCTCTTCGAAGATGAGTTTAGATTCTTGTGTATTTTTTTGTCAGGATGGATTCAAGTCGATTGCCGACATGGATTGAATTGCACAGATCTCCATTTGTCATCTCCACAACATACGCATCTCATTTGTAGATATTCATATTTTTTTAATAAATAATTTAAAAGTGAAAATTTGAATTATTGGCGTGATTTACCGTTTGAATTCAGACAACTTCTCCTTGGCTGTTCATTCACTGCCTGTAGCATAACATGTGCATTTTTGTTTTATTCTCTTCTATTTCTAAACTCATGTCTTTTTCTTTAACCGTAATGTAAATATTTTAGCATCGTCTAAGATCAGTTTAATTTAAAATTGCTTTCGAGTAAATTATCACTTTCACAGCAGAATCACCCGGCATGTGATTCCTCTGCTTTGGATGAGTACGATAATCAAGAAAAATGAGATATTTTTAAGCAAATTAGCCCACGTTCCCAGGTGGCTTTCAAGCAATTCCTGAAAAAAACAAAAACAAACTTGAAACAATATTTGTACACATGTCCCCCACACTGAAATGAATGGCTGAAGGTCAAATTTTGTGATTTTAGTCTTTACATATTTCAGTCAGGATATTAGCTATCGTTTAAACTAGCCATTAAGTTCTTTATTATGGATTCAAATTATGCAGGCCTAAGTTCAACCAAAGATGTCAAGGCCACAAAATTCCAAATCATGCCTGGTGCATGTGATTCATGCATGAACATATGGTATTTTTGGGTTAATGTCTTCTTTCTGCATATAACTCATTACGCAGCATACAAACCTACCAACCATGGCGAATGTTCACGACAATGGAGACAAAACAGAAAAATAAACTTCCGAATACGTGATGCGACAGGATGCCACAAATCTCTACCCCCGAGTTTTATTTTCCAAAAGCATAAATCTTTGAAACTCAAACCTTGAGGTTGATAAACTAGAATATTTCACAGCCAATACAGATCTAAAATGCTCACAAGAAAACAAGCATAGAAGTTAAATCAGAAAAAGATTGGAAATAAACGACACAAAGATGTTTTTACTGAGAATTCAGAGAGATTTCTGCAGACTGTTTCAAATGACATAACCCACTAAAACATACAATAAGTAAACAAACCCAGTGAACAACATTTCATGATTGTTTAATCATCCTTGTGGATGAAATCTTCGCCTTTCTGCACATTTGATTCCAACTCCGGGATGGCCTCCTTCACCAAATCGTGTTCATATTCGTTAATCTGACTCAAACCGAGGTTCTTGGCAACTCCGTTCGGCTGAAATTCACACATTAAATTTTTGGCTTTTTATAAAATCCTAACAAACTCACCCCAAGAAGAAGAGGAGTAGAGAAGTATTTAGTGTCTGCATCTCCAGAGAAAACGTACGCGCATTCTACGATACCAGATTCGCCAGACATGGCTTCCATGAGTGAGTTAGCGAAGCGAGCGGCGGCGTACGCCATGGACAGAGTGGCGGAGCCACCGCCTGCCTTGGCCTCCACGACCTCAGTTCCAGCGTTCTGAATTCTGCGGGTCAGCTTCTCCCTCTCTTCCTAGAAACGTTAATTATTTTGTAAATAAATCCCGAGAGAATGATTAACCTACAGCAGGGAAGGAGACAGGGGGTGTGCATTGTGAGATCAGAGGAACAATGGTGACCCCAGAGTGACCTCCAACGACTGGGCAGTACACTTGGTTGACATCCAGCCCCTGTGCAATATAAAACAAATTAAAACCAAGCTAAGTTTACAGATGAAACTACTTTAGCCTCGGCAATGAAGGTATTGGATCGAACAACATCGAGGGTGGTCACGCCGAAAATCTTCTTGTGGTTGTAAACGCCCTCTTGCTTGTATACCTCGCTGGCAATGGGGACGGTGGAATTGACCTACGAGAGAGAAGAGGGCTGAAACGCCAGAAAGACCGTCGAATGACCTACTGGGTTTGTGATGATGCACAACATGGCGTCTGGGCAGATTTTGGCGCAGACTTTGGCAAGATCGCGGACAATGCCGGCATTTGTGTTGAAGAGGTCGTCCCTGGTCATGCCTGGTTTACGTGGCACGCCAGCGGGAATGAGGACGATCTCGGCATCCTTCACGGCATGCTTCAGCTCCTTCTCGCCAGAGAAAGCAGTGACCTTGGCCTTGGTGGAGATGTGGCTGAGATCAGCGGCCACACCAGGAGTGTTGACCACGTCGTAAAGTGCGAGCTCCGTCACCCTGGGGTTCTCCTTCAAGAGCAGAGACAACGGCTGCCCAATTCCTCCACTGGCTCCGAGAACAGCCACACGGGCATCTCTCTAAGAAGACATTTTTTTTTTTAATTTCAATCTTTTTTTTTACCCTTGAATCATATGTATAATGAATAACTGGTTATTTTCAATTTATAATTTGCAATGATGATCATGGATGGTCCTATGAGTTAATCCACTTCAAGTTCAAGCTCACGAGTCAAGCTCACTTCAAAGAATTGTGGAATTACTTTTTTTAATTAATTATTATTATAAATGTAATTATTATAATTGACACCTGACCATCACACCACTGTCCACATATTAAGGAAATCAAATAAATTGTTTGAACTTTGAGATAAGGTTTACAAATGCCAAACGTTGAAAACAATTCCAGGCTCTTGGCTAAAATACACTGAGGCCGATTTTCAGCATAGGCAGACGTTTGACCTTGACACCAACGAAAGCGCTGTCACAGGGAAACAGGACACCTTCTGCAGGAATTAAACATTACAGTGAATAAAGCTCACCTGGGCTGAAAGACTGAAGTGTCTCAGCACACCCTGTGCACTCTTCACATTCCTTGGGGAGATAATTCTTGAAAACATCTTGGAAAAACCTTTGCGATTTGTGCTTCAGGAAAATGTTTCTTCCACCGGTGAACTGCTCTCAGGAAACCAACGTGTATCGCCGAAATGTGCCACGTTAATCCGTAGTAATTCGCCAGAGGGCGGCACTGTAGTCCATTGTGGTTAAAGGATATTTTGCTCACTTTTACCGTCTCACATTTTGTGCGGTCTTCTTAATTAAACTCGGAAGCAACGATTAGAACTAATTATTTGGTATGCCATGAACAATGTAATTGATTTGTATTTGTAGAAAAAAAATCGTAATTTATTCAAGTCATAAACGTACACCCACCGAGAAGTTACGATCTACTTTATTGTTTGCAAGTGCAATGATATAGAAGAACGAAAATAAATATTGATAAATTATGAGATAATAAAATATGTTAAAAGTAAGATCTAACAATAAAAGTTTATATTGTGACATGAAATATTTTTTATGCGATTTTCATGCCTCGGCGGTTCCTTGAAATGTGTCATTTTTTAGAACTATTTTTCTTTATGTGGATGGTTAGTTGTTTACAAAAAAAGTTGTAAGGCTCTTGTTGCTATCTGTATTTCCAAACTCTCCAAACTCCCTTAATTGCTGAATTATACCCTTTGCGGTTAATAACATCATCGCTATGGTTGGGCTAGACCTTCTAGAACCCACTGATTTATATAATTTACTAAACCAAGCCACAAAGTATCCATTCTTGAGCGACCCCGCCTACCTACTTTTACTGGGTAAGGAATTTCACCATTAATTGATTAAATAATTAATTTTTTGATGATTAATTAAATGATTGATTTTTATCAATTTAAAATTATGATTTCATAATGTATAAATTAATGATAATATCAATTTCACATTAAACATCATGATCATGAACATCATGAACATGCTATATATGATCTTATTTAATTATCATGTCAGATATGATGATCATAATGAATGATAATGATAAAATGATAATGATCATTATGATGCGCATCATCATCATCATCATCACCATCACCATCAGATCACCATCATATCATGACCTCGAGGTGATGAACGTACATGCATTTAAACCCAGAGTGAGAGTGCCTTTAGTCTAAACTTTTAGTACATGTATCAATTATAATTTGCTGTTAATTACCAATTAACCAATTACCAATTAATGAATTATGAATTTATGATCAGTAGGATTTGAATAACACTTTTCTTGCAAGCAACGTAAAAACCCGATTATTAATCATAAAATGTATTTCTTATTGGCTATATAATATAATATAGGTCAATCAACGCTTGTTGGTCAATGAATGAATTTTGTATTTGAAAGGAAAAATACACAATTATATATTTTAGTATATTATATAGTAATTTATTTTGTTGATGTATTATTATTTTATTCAATTGTTATGTTTATTATATTGTTATGTAAATTTAGTATAATTAGTTAACAAATATTTAATCATTTCACCTTTCCCTCCCCCTCCCCCTCCCCCTTTCTGAATCATTCTCTTCCATAAAGATCTTTCTCTACTTTTTTCAGATGCCAGGAAAACAGATGAATACAATGAAAGCCATATAGTGACTGCTAAAAAGGCTCCGCAGGTAAAAGCTAACATTTCCACTTGCGTGAAAATTATGAGGTATAAATTCACCGTGATAATTTTTCTCATTGCAGAATCGGGATGATTCATTCAAAGTGCCGCAAGATGCTGAACTTGAGTGTAAAACTCATGTAATTGTTTATGATGGAAACACAAGCAGCCTAAAGGACAAAAGTAGGCGCTGGTCGTGTTTTGATTCATTTGCTTCCGTTCATGACCCTCAGCTCCTGCGGTGCATTGTGCTGAACTCATGTGGAGAATGGGAAGCAGAGGACCTGTCAAAGTATTGAAAGGTGACTCATATTTTTTCATTTGAATTTTACAAAACTTCTTTTGTAAGTCTCCATTTAGGATATTTTAGACACCACTACAACATTACCAATGTTCCAGACACCCCATAGTCCACGTTTTGCAAACACATAAAACAGAAATACGTGTAGAAGAAAAAGCTAGTCAGCAATTAAAACTTAGTTTGACACGATTCTTTTCATTTTTCATGACTTGTGGCTTTTCAGGTGGCTATGAAGCTTTTTCAGCCATGTACCCATTTCTCAGGACCCAGAAGATTATCTACATGCCAAGGGTAAGCAGAAGCACACTTTCAAGCCTAAATCTATAACGTTCATTTAACAGGAACTGGACTGCATTGAAACACTTCCTACAGAAATCATCCCTGGTCTACTTCACCTTGGCAACTGGCGTCAAGGAAACGCTGCCTACATCCAGAAAGATCTCAAAATCAAGGGGCATATCAACTGCTCAATGACACCTGAAACATTGTGAGTTGGATGCTGGAATTGATTTTCTTATCAATATTTTCAAATATTTTCAGTTACCGAGAAGAAGGTCCTTCTTTGCTGCAAGTTTCTGTTGAAGATTCCGTCGACGCTGATATCTCAAATTTCTTTCAAGCTGCATGTGAATTCATCGGTGAATTTTCATTTTCTCATTTCAAGTTTTGTCTACAAAAGTATTTTGTTAGATTCCCACAAAGAGAAGAAGAATGTTGTTCTGGTTTTCTCAGATTTAGGAATCAGTCGATCTGCTGCGATTGCTGTTGCCTATCTCATCCATTGCAACAAGTGGACACTGAAAGTATGTTGATCTTTATTCTCCCTTGGGATAAAGACACTGTATTGCTTATCAATGGTTAATTAAGGGCACCAGATATCTCAATTACTGTACTTTTTGAACCCTTACTCATTTGAACCCTGATTTGCGCAAATCTTGTGGATTTAATCACTCTGCAATGCTGCCCGATGGCATTAAACGGCCCAGTACTGTGTGCTACTGTCTATGGTGGCATGCAGGATAAAGGCCCTTTTGGATATATCATTAAGAGCAGGAAGATAAAATTGCTTTTTCTCTAGACACGTATGAAGTTAGCCTGCCTGTTCTTTTTCCAGGAATCCTACGCTCACGCCCTCAAATGCTGTGTGACCATCCGACCCAATCGAAGCTTCGTTGAGCAGCTCTCAAAGTGGGAGGAGAAAATTCTAGGGGAGAAGAGAACTGACATCAGTGACCCCAATTACTAAGAAAAAAATGCATAACTTGATAAATCTGTCATTCATTGCGTGTACTTTCCATGCTGTTGCATAAAATCGGAACATTTTGTGTATTTATTATTGTCATACAAGGAAACGATGGCAAAATCATTCGGATCGGCCAACTGGGTGTTGCACAATGATTGGCACTGTGATTGATTGATTGTATATCGAAATAAAACGGATAGTTTTGAGCGAAATATCATTTTACAGAGTGAAGCATGAGGATTGGATGTTTGATCTGATATCATAATCTCTTACGTCAAGCGCTCACTGAGCACTGAGCTGAATTTGCTTAATCTGCAAACATAAGTTTTTTCAAAATTTTCCTTGATCACATCTCTGATTGATTTCTTGTTTTGGAGTTTTTGACTATCTAGCTCAGCATTCTGTTTGTGTTTTGAAGTTCCGGTGTGATCAACCACGACCCTCCAGATCGTCCACCTGGCAAAGTGCTCACTTTCGGGAGATTTGACTATGAAAGTCATACTGTAAGTGAAAGTAGTACACGTGAACAACCAATGTACATAACAAGCATAAGTGAATAAGCTGCTATAACATATGCATTAGAGCATATTATGCTATAATGCATATAATGAAAGAGAGCATCTGCCATCTGATTGGTCACAGCAAGTTTGCAGATTAGGAGCTGACAACAATGTTTGTTGTGTTAATTTAATGTTCTCGAATTACATAACAAACATTCCTCGCGGCTCGGTGTGGAGACGCAATCGCTTCGCTAGAAAAACGAAAACGTTTCTGATAATGTTTAAACAAGTCTAATAACTTTGTAATTATCCTCGATATTGATTTGGGATTTTCACAATGTATTTGTGATGGTTGCGTCTCTATTATCTTGTAAATTTCAAAGCTCTCGCTCTCTGGAGTAAAAAAATGGCCATGTTAACTGTCATTGTACGGCCGGATATAGGAAAAACCCATGTTAAACAGGGACTGGCGCTCGAGCTGACCGTTCCTAAATCGCAAAACACGCTCGCGAGGCGAAAGACCGGCGTTTACCCACATGTCCTCTCTCTTTATTCTTCCTCTATGGTACGAGCTCGTCTACGTGCAGGTCGAACCAGAGCATCCAAAGTGGCAGCAGGCCACCGTGACCCGCACACGGACTGAAGATGAGCCCAGGCGGTACGAGGTCCAACTGCCGACTGGCCAGCGATTCCTGAGGAACTGCAAACACCTGCGACCAGACAAGCGGACCACAGTGAGGCAGCAGCCAAAATCTCCGATGAGGCTCCCGACGACGCCCAGGACGCCCTCCATCTCGATGACACGCCCACTCACGTTCCACTCCGGAGATCGAGCCGCGAGAGTCGCCCGCCAGAGAAGCTGACGTACGAACAACCCGGTGTGCCAGTGGGGAAGAGATCCTGAGCTCTTTCAATTTCATCGCTTTCCTTTACATGTAGTTAGTTTATGTTTTGTAGTTAGTTTATGTTTACCCTGTTTTCAGTACTTTCTTTAACAATTTTTTTTTTTTTTTTTTTGTACTTTTATAACTTTACTGTACTTTGTTTGTATTATTTTTGTATTGTATTACCATCATGATAATCATTCAATTCTCACTCATTTGGTGGCATACATATGTTACGTTCAGTTATGAACTTCGTATGTCTCCTGACCCTTGTCGAATAAATCTATCTATCTATCTATAGTTGGTAAATATTTATTATTGTAAGAGGAGGGATGTTACAGAACCGCTTAATGCATATTCATGTATCTGATCTGATCCACACTTCCCAGTGAATAACTCTTTTGCGTTGACTTGTAAATAACGCCGTTTAATATAATAGCCAGTCCTCCTCAAAGCGTCTCCGATTTCAGATCTTTATTAGAACAAACGTGACCGCAAATATCGCGGAATGCGACGCAATAATTTCATGTTCTACAGTATATACTATTCTACAATATTTTAATAACAGCGAAGAGTACTGTCTACATCAGGGGTCGGCAACCTTTTTGAGCCCCGGGCCATCCGGCTGAGTACTGAAAAGTCAACGGGCCGCAGCAATCAAAATCCGCCCACCCCCCGCCCCGCCCCGCCCCCAAAAAAGGAACAACACAATGAGTACAAAAAGCAATAGCCTTTATCAAGTTTATTTTCTCTTAACATTAATGCGACGATTGATGTTGGTGGCGACCGCACAAATCGTCCAAGTTCGGTTCGATCTTGGTTGAGGAGAGGAGGAGAACATCTGTCAACCGCTGGTCTGACAGCTCGGAGCGCGTCTTGCTCTTGGTTGTCTTCATCTTACTGAAGAGCTGCTCGCAGGCGTAAGTGGAGCCAAAGAGGGAAGCAATGCGGAGGGCTCCGCTCACAAGGGCGGGGAAAGTACCGGACGCAGCATGAGAGCTCCAGAACTGCAGTGGCGTCGTGATTCTGAACTTGCCCCGGAGGCGATTTTGCGTTTCCTACCTAGGTTGCGGCAGATTTGCATGTATGCATATTTATGAGGGTGAACGCTGCATAGTTATGAGGAGATCCATGACGTCATTGCCGATTTCCAATAACAACAGCACATGCTTTGCCAAGTTGCATAGCAGCTATAATACCTAATATTTCTGCCCATACTGATAATCGTCATCACATAGATCTTAGCTGCGAGATAGCTACGGTATTTAAAGGGTGGGATAAGCCTATATAGATTTTGTTCACTGCCGAAAGTTTGCAATTTCTAGTAATATCCTTGTTATAAATTTAATTTCTCCCAAAAGCACTTTGAAATCACTACGTATGACGTTTATTGGAAGAATAAGGTAGCAGACCAAGAATAAAAGTAACAGATCATGCAAGAATAAAACACTGTTGATGGCACATTTCGTGATATCACTTTGCTGAATGAGTCTTTCCCAATGTTTGATTCTTGGCGACACATAGACTGAGATTATGAGCTGCAACCTTTCTGCGTGGGGGAAGAGCATGTCGAACATTTGTGGGCGTATCTCTCTTCTCTGCTAAACTGCTTTTGCAGGGTCGTCCGAGGGGCGCACCACGGCGACTGCCTGACATATTCGTCGCATTAATCGAGATTTCAGGCACAGCGTTGCATAGCGAGCAGCGTCGCACGGGAGTCGCCATCTTCGTATGACCTGGTTTAGTTGTACAACTTCTGCTATTGGTTCCTGTGAGATAATGAATATTCATATGCATACAAATGAGGGAAATCTGCCGCAACCTATGTAGGAAACGCAAAATCGCGCCCCGGAGGCCATCGTCGCACTGCAGCTCTATCAGTTCTCCTCACTCCTCAACGTCCACATCGAAAGGTGCGGAGAAGGTGCGGAACTCTGCCTCACAGGCCCGCACATCCTGGAATCTGGAGGAGAATTCTTCTTAAAAGCGCTCTCTGATTGGCTCTCTTAAAATTTGAAAATCTGAGCACGCTTGAAGAAGCGCTCTGATTCGCTCATAACGGACGACGCTGATTCGCTCTTAACGGAACGCTCCGCGCGCTCGCTCGCTGCCGAAACGGCAATGGCCCTTTTAGTTTTATCGAAGTACTCGCGGGCCGCATGTAATGTAATTTTTGTAATTTCGTCCAAAGCGTTGTGGGCCGCACAGGTTGGCCCGGCGGGCCGCATGTGGCCCTCGGGCCGAATGTGGCCCTCGGGCCGCAGGTTGCCGACCTCTGGTCTACATAATTGTTATAATAAAAAAATAATTAAAAACATATTCAAACAGCGAAACCAGGCTCACTGGGCAGACTGACACAGGCAGTTACCTGAATCGCTAATAATGACAACACACTTTACTAGTCGATACTTTACAGTGTACGAATCTACCATCTTCGTGTGAATAACCATAATAATTTCATTGCACAAATCGGACTTTTGATTACAATATTAGCTAGATGATTATTTGATGAAATTGTGTTTTTGCAGCTAAAGTAAGCTGCTTGTAGACTGGTACCATGCATGAAGTACAATGTACAATGTACTGAATTCCATTTGCACTTAATTGAAACATAAAAACAACAGATAAGTTACGGTATATGTCAAAAAACTTGTTTCTACAAACCTCTTACAGACACACTGAATGAAATATATTTTTATGATATACAAGTTTTAGTATACCGATACTATTATGTTTATAATTATGTGGTTAATCGTTGAGGATGGATGACATGCTTCGGGTACTTGCTAGTGTATGAGCTTATGCCTGAGAATACCTTGAAGTTTGTTTCGACAATAATATATACATGTAATTATTATTAATTTCTGATAGTTACATTCTTAGAAGTTACTCTTCATGTCCTGCTCATCAATAACCGGTCAATATCAAGTGGGTCAATCAAGCAATATTAATGAACCCCATTCATACAACATATAAATTTAGATTGATAAACTGTGAATCCATGTAATTAACCTCCCCCCCCCCCCCCACCAAGCCCCCAAAATGAA
>KB309380.1:99516-124348 GCA_000328365.1 Capitella teleta
AAGAACGTCATAATTGGCCAAATTTGATGACAACAAAAGTTTAATGATCAAACGAATTTAAAAAAAAATCAATTTTGCAATGAAATGCTTTAATGACCACAATGATCTTGAACTTCAAGCAACTTCATTTAAAATCAGGATTTCGTAAGAGGTGTATGCGTGGCATATGCTCTGCGAATTTCAAGTGCACAACTTACATAACCATAGAGATATCGGCATTTGAAAAAGTCATAATTGCTATTTCGCAAGATTACGCAAGAACGGTGCATCTAGGAGCAGAAATACTTCCGAGCTTTATTTTACATATTGATGCACTGAATCATTTGATGCCAGTTACAAGTCGTTAGCATTACTAATCAATGAGTTATTGGCGATCGAGTTTTCAACTTTGAAAAATCACTGCGACCTTGACCTTTAACCTTTGACCTTCGAACTTTCAGTGTTAATCCGTAATAACTTGCTTCATTAATATGGGCAACTTACTAATTGACAGACATGAGCGAATTCAAAATATTCAGTTCCAAACTTTGTTCAATGGAATATTGAAGCAATAAAATTGGCTAAGTGTTGCCTAACATGTATTCCGACCGAAAACACACAAATACTCTGAATTATCACATTTCCTTCTGAGACTCGACAATACACGTTGTATGCAACTCAGAAAAGTTACAAAATTAACAAAATTCGAAATAATCATCAATTTGTGCAATTAAATGCTTTAATTACCACAATGACCTTGAACTTGGTACAACCTCATTTAAACTTATAATTTCATAAGATGGCTATACTAGCAACATACTCTGCAATTTTCAATGCCACAACCCGCTTAACAACCAAGATATTTGCATTTGAAAAAGTCATAATTGCTATTATGCAAGATTACGCATGAACGGTCATTCTAGGAGCCATAATACTTCCGAGCTTTATTTCACATATTAATGCACTGAATCATTTAATGCCAGTTACGAGTTGCTAGCATTACTAGTCAATGAGTTATTGTCGACCAAAATTTCAACTTAGAAAAATCACTGCGACCTTGACCTTTAACCTTTGACCTTCAAACTTTCAGTGTTAATCCGTAATAACTTGCTTCATTAATATGGGCAACTTACTAATTGACAGACATGAGCGAATTCAAAATATTCAGTTCCAAACTTTGTTCAACGGAATTTTGAAGCAATAAAATTGGCTAAGTGTTGCCTAATATGTGTTTAGATCGAAAAGACACAAATATTCTGAATTATCACATTTCCTTCTAAGAATCGACAACATACGTTGTATGCAACTCAGAAAAGTTATAAAATTAACAAAAATCGAAATAATCATCAGTTTATGCAATTGAATGCTTTAATTACCACAATGACCTTGACCTTAGTGCAACCCAATTTAAACTTATAATTTCATAAAATGGCTATACTAGCAATATATTGTGCAAATTTCAATGCCACAACCCGCTTAACAACCGAGATATTTGCATTTGAAAAAGTCATAATTACTATTATGCAAGATTACGCAAGAACGGTGCATCTGAGAGCAGTAACTGCGCCATGCATTGTTGTACATATTAACGCGCTGGATCGATTGATGTGTGTTGCAAGACCCCAGTTTAATTAATGAGTGAGCTAGAAGCAATCCAATTTGAGATTTTGAAAAATCGCTGTGACCTTGACCTTTGACCTTTAACCTACAAATTTGAATCAGACTCGCAGAATCACATGGACTATCAATGTGTGAAATTAGTTGAATTATACTTCACGGAGTTCCGGGCAACGGCGCATAAAAAATCGTTCACGGACTTACAGAAATGACTTTTTCAAATACAAATATCTCGGTTGTTAAGCGGGTTGTGACATTGAAATTTGCAGAATATATTGCTAGTATAGCCATCCTATGAAATTATAAGTTTGAATGAGGTTGCACCAAGGTCAAGGTCATTGTGGTAATTAAAGCATTTAATTGCATAAATTGATTAGTATTTCGAATTTCGTTAATTTTATAACTTTTCTGAGTTGCATACAACGTGTGTTGTCGAGTCTTGGAAAAAATGTGATTATTCAGAATATTTGTGTGTTTTCCGTCGGAATACAAATTATTAGGCAACATTCAGCCGCTAATTTCATTGCTTCGGTGTTCCGTTGAACAAAGTTTGGTACTAAATATTTTGAATTTGCTCATGTCTGTCAATTAGTAAGTTGCATTTATTAATGAAGCAAGTTATGTCGGATTAACTCTGAAAGTTTGAAGGTCAAAGGTTAAAGGTCAAGGTCTCAGTGATTTTTCAAAGTTGAAAACTCGATCGCCAATAACTCATCGAATAGTAATGCTAGCGACTTGTAACTGACATCAAATGATTCAGTGCATCAATATGTAGATTAAGGCTCGGAAGTATTTCTGCTCCTAGATGCACCGTTCTTGCGTAATATTGCGAAATAGCAATTATTACTTTTTCAAATGCCGATATCTCTATGGTTATGCCAGTTGTGGACTTTAAATTTGCAGAGTATATGCCACGCGTACACCTCTTACAAAATCCTGATTTTAAATGAAGTTGCTTGAAGTTCAAGATCATTGTGGTCATTAAAGCATTTAATTGCAAAATTGGTTATTATTTTGAATTTGTTTGATCATTAAACTTTTATTGCCATCAAATTTGGCCAATTATGACGTTCTTTGACTGTCTGATGGTATACTGCAATGATAATTGGCATAGGCTATTTCAATATTATAAGTTTACTGCGCATAGCAAGTCTACTGGGCTGAGCCCAGCTGATCTCTGATAGAGCCATAAATATGTCAACTTCTGTCAAGATGAAGACTGAGTTAGACCATTTGGCGAAATGAATGGTTCTGCACAGCCTATATGCTGTAGTATTGACAATCCTTGTAATTGTTGGATTGCATTAGTTTTCATTATACATTAAATGATAATGTAAAGTCATGTCAGGTGGAAATGCATATCTATATAGTTCATTGGTTGCTGCTGTAGTATTGACAATCCTTGTAATTGTTGGATTGCATTGGTTTTCATTATACATTTAATGAGTGAGTGAGTTATTGGGGTTTTACGGCTCCACCCAACCCGTTCGGGTGATACGGGCGCCAGAACAGAAGGCCCGGGACCGGGGTTTCCCCCTACTCTTATCGATAAATCCCAAGGGTTCTTTATCCTGCATACCACCATAGACAGTAGTACACAGCGCCCGGCCTTGTTATGCAGTTGGGCAGCACTGCAGAGTCACCGAAGAATTACAATTGTAATTCACAATCATAACGCCCGTGACCTGATCGGGTCTCGAACCCGGGACCTCGACCCCCACGGTCGGCATAGGATTGTACTATTGCGCTATCCGGTGCCCCTACATTTAATGATATTGTAAAGTCATGTCAGCTAGGTGGAATTGCATATCTATATAACTCGTTGGTTGCGCAATTGTGCTGTAAATCATAAATTGAAGCATATAATATAGTTTGGTATCATGAACTAATATTGCTGCAATTACGCTCGTGTGTCCTTGATCAATGCTCATCATTAGCTTAATTAAAAATTTTCCTTTGTCACATCTCTGATTGATTCTTGTTTTTTTTTTTTTTTTTTTTTTTTTTTTGGGGGGGGGGGAATAATGTTTCAGTAGAGTGCGGAGATGAATCGACCATTTTCGATGTTTACTTAGGCATCCACAATAACATAAAGATACAAGTTCAAAGGATTGTCCGCTTCGACAGTCTCTGTAATCTGAATAGTCACACTCTCGCTGGCGTTCTCAATTTTGCGACCGTTGCCGTGCATCTCCGGATCATCAGTAGTCCTCATATCAAGCCATAGTGAATATTTGTTAGTGAGAAATTCTGCTAGAGTCACATCGTTGTTCGCCAAATCTCTCTGCATAAACGCTGTTGCCGCGTGTTGTTTGCTTCTCGGCATTGTGGGCGGGAGCTTTCTGGCCTCTTCCCATATTTGGTGAGAACGAAGCCCTTGACTGTACAGTTGATTGGGCACTCCCTCAATAGTGTCTTCGACTTTCTGGATATTTGGATTATAAACGCCTCTGATTTTCTCAGGAAAGCTGCAGCTGGATCTTCGAATAGCATGAGAAATCCTTTCATACTGCCCGCGGGAACATTGAGATTGATATTCCACAAAGTATTAGAAGCATTGACTGTCATTTTGCGAAGAACCCTGTCGTAGAGAACAGCTATCTTTTCTGAATATTAATTGCGGATTGTGCGAGCGAGCTCCGGTTGTGTGACCATGTCGTACTCCAACGAGATGTTCTCGATTTTGTAACTGGCTGTGGCGTCTCCAGCGACGTGGACTACTCTCTTGCAATCGTTAAAGACGGCATGTGGCTTTCCAGCAGTTCGAAGTCTAGAGGGATGATGAAGCGGTTTCGATAGGTGTCGGCGACAGCCTTATCCACAGCAATGCCATCATCTCCGTCTGTTGCACCGATGCGCAGCAGAGTCACATTCCTATTTGCGCTAGAATTAATTCTTTGATATTGCGCATTCGATCTTTCGTTTTTGCTCTTCCACAAATCCATGTAGCATTGGAAGACATCTGAGTCATCGATGCTCATGACCCCATTTCCAGAAATTTTAATGGTGGGATTCTTAACGATTGCTCGACCAATGTTGTTTACGATTGTTCGCGATAAAGTGACTGTGCTCTTTAGCGCAATTGTAAACGCGAGTTTTACCGATTCCGGAACTATCAAGTCATTTGCTCCCAGGTTTGAAAACCTAACTAGAAGAGTCTAGTTTTCGTCAATATATTAGATGGATTGTTTGTGATGGCAACAGATTGGCGAACGCCTTTGATACCTAGGGGCTCTTTGGCTCTTCGGTAAGGATTAAGTTTGCGACCATATGCACTCGAAGACATATTGTACATATGTACGTATTAAACTTCTGACACTATTCCTTTGATACAATATGTTTTAAAATTAAAAGTAATAATGGCAGATTTTGAATTTGAAAATGCAGATCTTGAAGAACCTGATTTCGGTGATGATCTTGATGACACAGAGAAAGTCCCGAATGAAACGCCTGCATCGGCTGGAGACGATGTACCTGCCGGCCTCACCTCAAAGGAACTCGGGGATGTGCAGCAAAAAGACCCGCTGGTGGACAGGTGGTGTAAAGAGCGAGGCAAACCAAATGGTAAATTTGAATTCATCTCCCCCCCTCAAAAAAAAAAAATAAAATTAACTGTGGCTAAAATGGGGTACGTAAAAAGTGGCTATTTCTGACGAATAAAAGTAAACCTGGTGAATTTCTTGCTGAGTCAACGATAAATAGAAAAAAAAAAAAAAAAATAGAAAATAAAAAATATACTAAGTCTTTCATCTATCTATCGAGGAAATAGTCACTTCGAAAATACTTAGCGATGGGAAGCAAGAAAGGAAAATTCCGTAAAGTGTCACTTTAATTTGTGTTCATGCATGTATTTATCAGATAATGAACTTGAATCCATTATTATTATGTTTCCTTTACAGGAAAACAAATCTTGAAAGCATTGTACGGTTATCAAAGCTGCGTCAAAATTGACCTATGCTTTGCCAAGGGGGATATCATGGAAATACTCGAAGTGTGAGTGTGATACATACATTTTTCATATCTATTGATATCGTTATTTGCACTAAAAATCGTGCATCAAAATTAATTCCCAATTTTACCTCAACATGTGTTTGTGGAACAATCAAATGTTTTCATTGCCCATGGCGAATAACCTACAACATTAATCAAATCGTACAATAATGGCTCCAATGACCTTACAATGATGTATCCAAACGTTAATGCAACTAGTTGACAAGTATTAGAGATAATCTTCATTAGTTCAAAATTGAAGCGTCTCAGATAATTGATTCAAATGTAATCATTCACCGTGTGATGGTCATGTTTTCCATGTGTTTCTTTTGTTTGCAAATGCCTCTATAAATTAATGCAATAATTATTAAACTCAGGAATGGCGAATGGTTGTTAGCAAAGCGTTTGGCGACTGGTGAAACTGGGTACATCCCAACAAATTATGTGGCTGAAGAAGGATCATTGGAAACTGAAGAGTAAGAAAAATGTTATTTAATTACCTTACCAATACATGTACCTCCTTTACCTTCCTGGCTGTTTGCTACCGTCTTTGAATAATCATGTATTCTTTCCTAATTAAGAAAGTTAAAAATGCGAATACCATATTATTGTTCATTTCATTGTTCACATGTTAAAGTGATAGAGGTATAGAGGTTGTACTTTAATCTCGTCGTGCATCATATTTGAGCGATTTTTTGATTGGTTTCATTTATCAAAATGCGTTTGTCTTTTTATTCCAACTGAATGTAATCCTTACAGACTCCGACCTCTTACATTCAGTATGCTTTTTGCATAAAGTTTAATGAGGGAAAAGAAGCGATTTGTGGCCATTCATGACCCGCACCATAAATATAATAACTCAATTTCAGATGGTATTATTCGGGTATTTCGAGGAAGGATGCCATCAAAGCTCTCACTCGTGAACACCAGCCAGATGGAACCTTTCTCGTGAGGGAAAGTGTGAACAACAAAGGTTTCATTGGTGTGCGTTGGGAGCGGTTGATAGTTAATCTTCTCGTTTCCAGGCGAGTTCACTTTATCGGTTGCCGCAAGAGATAAAGAGAATGATAGCAGGATTGTTAAACACTACCGCATCAGACCCATGGATCACGGTGGTTGGTATATGTCTAGTTGTTTGAAGTTCTCCACACTCCGTGAACTGGTTGAACAGTGCTCTATACCAGAGATTGCCGGTGCGTAAACTGTGTCTATTGCAGCCTCTTTTTTTTTTTATTGTATACCTCTCTCCTTCAGAAGGTTTATTCCACGTCCTTAGCAATCCTTGTCCAAAATCGACGCCAACTTTGAATGATCTTTCTCATTCAACTCGAGATAAATGGGAAATTGAAAGATCTACGATTGAAATGGAAGAGATGATTGGTGCAGGGCAGTTTGCTGAAGTACATAAAGGTATAATGACGATACCTCAATGGACCCTAATCTCAAGTTTGTGTCTCTTTTAGCAAAGTGGAATAAGACAAGAACCGTGGCTGTGAAAACATTGAAACCAGGTTCCATGAGCACCGATTCCTTCCTCGCAGAGGCCCAGGTGATGAAGTCGCTCACCCACAAGAACATTGTCCAACTGATGGCAGTTTGCACAGAGGAAGAACCCATTCTCATCGTGACTGAATACCTGGCGAATGGTAGCTTACTGGCTTACTTGAGACAGAGACACGACAATAAGTTGCCTTTGCCTACCCTGCTAGACATTGCGGCAAAAGTGAGTGGATGTCGTTTTTGATTACTGTTGAAAAAAACATCCAGGTGGCTGATGGAATGGCGTATATCGAGGATCGAAAGCTCATTCATGGAGACTTAGCTGTAAGAAACATCCTTCTGGCTGAGGACCTCACGCCCAAAGTGACCAATTTCAGTTTGGCTAAGGACGAGGATGTGTATGAAGCAATGCCAGGTAAGCACTGTGATATGATTGATTCATTGCTGAACTCTGGATTGAAGGAGATAAGTTCCCTGTTAAATGGACGGCATCCGAAGCAGCGTTAAAAAACCTATACACAATCAAATCGGATGTTTGGTCGTTTGGCATCGTTCTCGTCGAGATCATCACTCATGGAGCCATTCCTTATCTAGGTCAGTCTATTGCGTTAGCCTGTAATATGTATAATACGAGTTCGAATTGCATTTACTGTATTAATGTTTGCATTATGACAGGCATGTGTGGGAATAAAGTTCTGAAGAAGGTCAGCAGGGGCATAAGACATGAAAAACCGGATGACTGTCCAGATTTCCTCTATGAGATCATGCTCAAATGTTGGAATAAGGCTCCAGAAAACAGACCAAAGTTCGAGTATTTGGCTGACATATTGCATAATTACCATTTTTTAACAAAGAATGAATATGAAGAAAAATAGGTGACGTTCAAAGAACATCACAAGAACTGTGTATTTTTTTCTTTTTTTTTTTGGTCTAATAGAAATCTTTATTCAGTGATGTCATATCTGACATGTATAAAAAACAATGTGCAAATTATTTTAGTAATAAATGAGCGCGATTGGCATGTAAGATGATGAATTGCCGAGAGATGATTTGAATAAGGAAATGTCCGGAAGAGAATAAAATGCAGATGGAATTAAATTCAGAATTTTCAGTGAGAGTTATTATGCATTACCATTGAAAGTTCGGAGGTCAAAGATTAAAGGTCAAGGTCAGAGGGATATTTTTCAAAGTTTCAGATAAGATCGTGACTAGCTTGTGATCTTACTGTCAGTGAATTGATATCTAAAATTATGCATGGCACTTTTACTGCCTATTACTATATTCTTGTGTTATCTTGTATTATATAGCAATTTTGACATTTTGAATATCTCTATTAGTATTTAAGTTGAAGCATTGAAGATTGCATTATATCTAGTATATACTAGTATACATTCTACATACATACTATATATAACTAGTATATAGCCTATATCTTACGAAATCACAATTTATAATGAGGTTTCTCAAAGATCAAAGTAATTACATGTATGGCAATTAAAGCATTAACTGCTTTTTTGATAATTATTATGAATTTTGCATTTTTTGCTCGCATAAGCGAGTTCCAAAGAAATTTGTAGGCCGAAGTTTCAAGGTCAAGGTCACAGTAATTCTTCAAAGTTTCAAATTCGATCGCTTCTAGATCACTAGAAAACAATTAAGCTAGCGTATTGCACTTTACATCAAATGACTTAGTGGATGGATATGTACAGCAATTAATGTATGTCGCTAATACTCCTGTTAGATTCAAAGTACGTTCTTGCGTAATCGAATAGCAATTAGGATTTCTTTAAATGATATCTCGAGCGTTATGAGGCTTGTAATTTTGCAATTTGATCAATTATTATTATATTGCTACGTACATATATAGAAAATTCTTACCAAATTTTTAATCAATTTGCCCAAAGTTCGAGAGGTCAAACTGAGAGATCCGCATTCTTGTATCATACTTATTCTTTTCATTTCCTGCATGGTGGCTTGATTCATTGATACCAAGGGAGAAGAAATTAATTAATTACTAATAATATGTCTACAATGCAAACCTATTGGCATCCAATAATGATGCAATAATAATAAGCATTGAAATTGAATTTTGAGTATAATTAGACCATCATGCAAATTAATGATTATAAATGAATAAATGCAGTCATATATTAACCCGTAAAGGTATGGGGAACTGAATTTTAAGTGAAGTTCTATTGACTCATAGCACCAATTGATAACATTCCGTGCCAAAAACACCATGCCTGGATGCAAGCGTAAGGAAATAATGCATTCCGAATATCGGGGTTAGCATTGCGCCTATGGGAGAATGGCTTCCATTACGAAGTATAGGAGGCGATTCGAACGTCAGATGAGGGCTTGCCGTGATTGATCCCGTTCCCCTCGTGAAGCTATCGATTTCAGCCAATCAGAGGAGACCATCTTCGCCATAAAAGGACATCTTTGTTGTTTAGGAAACAAAAGAGTACGTCAGTATTGCGCATGCGTGGTGCACTCTGGCTGACCTTTTTGCTGTTTCAGGATGAGAAACCATGGTAGGTTTCCTAGAAAATCGCTTGTTAAAATACGAAAACTAGCGAACAATATTTTTTTTCGGGCCTGACTGGTGGCAAAATGATTATTCTATCTATTTCCGAAAAGAAACTAAAAAAATATCCAGGGGTTTAGTCGCAGGACATGCTGCTATGACGAGGCCCATTGTAAAAGATGGGGAACTCGGTGTTTCATGAGAGCCTCTGACGTCACGCCTAATTAGCAATATATCTCCCGCGAAATCGTTAGCGATGATATTCCTTGTGTGGGCCAGGCATAGGAATCATTTTTGGTGCATCAAATAACGACTCAAAGTCTATTTTTAATTATATTTCTGGACTGACTTTAAATAATACATAATTTAATTACTATAAAATAATATTATTAATGCATTGAATAAAATGCCTTGTATATCACAAACGAGGAATAACAAAATATTATAAAATTATTTTTATCTTAGAAGAGAATACCGAAGGGAGTCGAACCCGGGATGTTCAGATGAGAAATCCGATGCCTTATCCATTCGGCCACTGCAATATAGGCCAATAGGAGGTCTCAAGTGTCTGCTTTAACTACAATCAGATTACAGCTTTATCGGCACATATTAGAGCACTTTATCGGTAGATAGGTCACATGTAGAAGTATTTCTCTGGGTTTTAAAAACAGTTATGGAGAATAAAGATTAAAATAAAGCTGCGTTTTGTCCAATTTTGCGGTTTGAGACCGATTCGCCAGAGGGCGCCATGGATCATTGACTTCCGGTGTTAGACCCCGGAAGTTCACAGGATTTACTTTGAAAACAAACTCTGAAATGAAGAAGAAGCCTTGAGGTGCTTCACTGTCGTTGGATGGACATGGCAGTTTGGAAAGAAACAGACGAAGACGCTAAGTATGGCGTCGGTAAGTCAACTACCTGTGACAAAATTTTTGTGTGCCAAAGCCTTGCGCTCACTACTCGAATGACTCAATGTGACAATGAGAAGTCACTGTGACTGTCACACTGACTGTCCTGTCACTGTCAGTTGCCAGCAATCAAGAGTTGAAGAGTCAAGGCTGAAAAAAACTTTTCATTTGTATCTCGACTCTAGTCAACACACCCGGGTTCAGGTAGGGAGTGACCAGTTTGAAGGCACTAAGTCAGTAAGTGAGTAAGTTCTATAGGCTATTGTAGCACAGATTCTCGGGCGAGGTCTGTATACCTCGCCCGACGGTAAACCGCTTCTTTTTGCGTCTACTGGCAGCGAGGCTCCACACTCAGCCGATTGCATGATAAATATAGACATATTATTCGACAAATCCTTGTGTTTAATCCCTCCAGACGTTAGCTGGTATATTTATGCTCCGAGAAAAAACAATATGAGCCAGTACCATCATGTCGAACTTGCATTAATTAAAACCCGCAACAAAATATCACTTCGTGAAGAAGTAAACAAACGCCATTTTGCGAGTGACGTCACTCAGCGCATGCGCCCTGCATTGTAAACAAGCGCACATGCTTCACTTTCCCGCTCAAAATTCTCTCACGACTTTCGAATGGAAATGAATAAAATTGTTCATATACTGATTGGTGATGCACAAAATATTGCGTATTAATAATTAATACGTATTCCTTTGTGAAGACTCTGTATAAATTACGTGCGCAACAATCGGAAAGCGGAGAGAAACCTGTAATGTCACTTTTTTTCGTTGCGGATCCATTTTAAGTAGGTTTATGGTACTGGTTTCGAATAAAATTTAGTACCAGCGTCTACCTGGTATGGCTCTGCAGACGCTGGTGCCTTCATAAATATAATTACAAGCGTGGAATTCTAGAAATCGTGGTTCGCGAACTGGAGTTTAATGCGTTTACCGTACAGCGAGACCCATTGGGCTCGCTGTAGTATGTCAGCTAAGGCTATTGTGACGAGCCGGACTTCAACGTTATGTACCACTGTTGACTGTCTTCATCATCTGCCAATCATGGATGATGCCATCATGATGGGATGACGATCATCATCATAGGACAGATTCTCCACAGTTCTGTCTTGGTGACAATCATACAATCGTAGAAATTTATCACGTCTAGCATGCGTCGATGCGACTCATGTCTGCCCCCTACCAATTTCTGGCGCATGAACTTCAATGGCAAACAGGTGAAGTGGACACTGACTGATGCATTTTCACAACAGAACCACTCAGTTTAACTGGCTCACTTGGGGATAGGCTCATTCTTGTCCTGGAAGTCATGACCAGACGATGTTGATCAGTACTTCGTTGCTAAGTGAAGTGACACTGACAAGCTCATACTATGCGTATAGTCCCTTTGAGTCTCAGTTAAGTTAGTGTGCCACTCTCACACTCATCTGCTTTTTATTGATTGCTGTGATGTGTGTTATATTGTAGCATGTATTCCACATTAGACCCTAAATCAAAGATCATCCACCATCGCTTATCGTTGTTTCAGTTGTGTGCAACGTACCGAAATCTGAGACGCATATTCTACCTCTGAAGATAGGAGACACGGTTAACATTTACTGCTCCTGCAAAGGTAAGCCTCCTGCGACGACTTCAACTGCATCGTAATAATTTATGCAGATTGGTTCTATGGCTGCAACACAAGACATCGCAAGGAGCTGGGAGTCTTCCCTAAGTGCTTCATTCGGATTAAAGAAGCCATCGTATCCAAATCAGGGTAAGTACTCTGTTTGTTATGCCTCACTAATCATTGTTTGGTTTTCTTGTTGTTAGATCATATGAAACTATTGTTCCTAAGGAACTCCCAATTGTACAAGAAATCACGTCTGTGCTTAGAGAATGGGGCGTCATTTGGAAGGACCACTACATGGTAATTTGATGTAATGGTTATGTAATGTAATGGTACATGGTAATGTAATGGTGCATGGTAATGTAATGGTACATGGTAATGTAATGGTAATGTAATGTAATGGTACATGGTAATACGAGATTGTATTGCTGAGATCATTGCTCAACTTCTCCGTTGCAGTACGGTGGAAACCAAGAAGATTTTGAAAACATCCGGGAGATGATGTTGGAATTAATCGACTTCAGGAGGGTCATCATGTCCAGAAAGCTCACTCGGGTACAGCTACATCTGCGGCTGATTTTATAACTTATTCATTTATTATTTAATTTATCAACAGGATGAGATGAAAGTTATGCAGCAGAAAGTTACAAGCAAGATAGACATGGGAAATGCGTGAGTTTTTATAATCATAGATGTAGATTAATCGTACATCATACTTTTGTTTCAGCCGTTTAGGTTTGGATCTAGTCGTCAGGGATGAAGATGGAGACATCCTCGACCCGACTCAAACCAGCACCATCAGTCTGTACCGCCAGGTGAGTTTATAGAGCAATGCAATTTCCTTCACCTTCCTTCTGACTAATCAATTCTTGTGCAGTTTTACTTTTTAAACTTTTTTTTTTTTCTGGTTGTTAATCAAAATGGAAATTTATTTCTAGGCTCATCTGACGTTATATAACTTGTGGAAGCAGGGCATCAATCATCATTCTCATTTGGTTACAGAAGTAAACCTGACTATATTTATTCTGTCCTTGTATTATCTTTTAGTAGAATAGTTTAATATTTTATATTTGTCGTTTCTCTTGCATGATTAGATTTCGGAATCGGAGGAAACCGATGTCTCCCGAGTTTATGATTTTTCGTTTCTCTTCTTCCTCTTTTTAAGTCAGAGTGATGTTTATGTTAGTCGGAAGTCATTTTTAGGTAGAGTACAATTATTCTGTTATAGTAAGCGACAGTTAAGTTGTTATTTGCATTTTTTTCTTTGCATCACGATCGCTGAGCGTGATGTGTTGAACTTTGTGTTTTATGGTATTTACTTTGTCATATTTTGGTTGTGTTTCTTACTTGACGCTCTGCTTTGGTTGAATGTTATTCCATCTTTATTATTTTGTTGAATTATTATAATTTTTCTCTCTGTTTGCAAGATTCAATTGCAGTTTTCTTCCCCTTGCAGCACCAATTGGCGACACAGCGTATCATCGATGAAAAAGAATCGGTTCGTGAATTTAATTCATCTTATCAAAATTCTACTTCCCGTATAGTCTTGGTTACATGCGCAGTACGCTTAGGCAGAACTCAGTAGGATGTCATTATCAATTCAAATAGACACGCAAACCATTGAAATTCCCTTGTAAACTCACAGTAAGTGTGCGGCCCATAGTTATGTACTATTTACGCTTAGAACAACTGGTTGCTCTGCAAGAAGAAGCTGAGCAGCATCATGTGAGAGTTTGGTTTAGTTTATGGTTCAATGTTTCATATTTTATTCATAGCATCAGAGGCAGTGAAATCCTGTGAGTTCAGGGCTAGTTGAAAAAGCAAGACAAACGTATGGATGATTAAAATACGATTGGAGGTCACATGCTAGGCAGACCTGTTTAGAATTGATTTGTAAATTAAGCTGAAATAGCAGTTTCCTCACTGATATCATGATAGAAGATGCATGACATCAGACCTCTCCCCCTTTTATTCAGTGCAAAGTG
The DNA here is from genome assembly GCA_000328365.1 of Capitella teleta. Lineage (NCBI taxonomy): Eukaryota > Metazoa > Annelida > Polychaeta > Capitellidae > Capitella > Capitella teleta. The sequence continues at coordinate 113,644 of KB309380.1, forward strand.
ATACGCCTCATCAGGAACTGGTGTTTATTTTCTGTAGGAACATAACAGGATACGTAAATAGCTGTTTGGCCTGGTTTGCCATTTTGCACTGATTTTGCATGGTGAAGGGGTCGATGAACTCTGCTTGCTGCTGGAAATAGTTCAGGGCTAGTGCGTGTTCACGCTGTTATAAGGGAGCGTGCTTGTAACAGAGACTATGCAGTAAATGACTATGTTCGTCTAATTGTCAAAAAGTGTGACCTACATGTATATATATATATATAGTTACCATTATCATTTTTGCTTTTTTTGTTCTTGACATGAAAATTTCTTCTGTACGGAATAAATTAATGTTCTTATATTTCATTTCCAGCAAATGGACAAAGTTGGCCCACAGAAAACCACCAGTTTCAACCTCTATGTGAATGTAAAAAATTTTGTCTGTCGCGTGGGGGAGGACGCTGATGTTTTGATCTCGTTGTACGACGCCAAGGAAGGCAGCTTCCTCAGGTACCGCAACGTCTTGCATAGACCTTCTCACGCAGGTATTTTTAACGATCTTGCAGCGAGAATTACTTGATGAAATGGGGCAATCAAGGCATGCCCAAAGACCTCGACCTGCTCAACAATTTGCGTGTGGTGTTTACGGTGAGTCTGCGTCTGTAAGCTCAAAAGTCACGTTGAATATTTGTTTTCTTTTCAGGACATGGGGACTAGAGACACGACCAGAGAGAGGGTGTACCTCCTCTGCCAGGTGATTCGAGTCGGTCGGTGCTTTGATGCGGTTCTGCTTTGGAGCTCTGAATTGGTCTGGTTTGCAGGTCGAATGGACGTGAAGGATGCAGACAACCGCAAGCAGACGCGCAACGTCCGAAGGCCCTTTGGCGTGGCTGCCTACGACGTCACTGAGATCCTGAAGAGCACTATCTGTGACGTGGACGAGAAGCCGTACTTCATCCCTTTCATGCAGTAGGCTGCGTTGTGTGATCGTGATAACAGTGTTGAGCGTTGTCTCCGCCAGATGTGGGGAGAGAGATTTCATGGAGAACACGATTCGCAAAGTGACGTCAACAAAAGAAATAAACCACAAAGGTCAAGGGTTATACGTCCAGCTGCGGCGGCTGCACGGAGATCTTAAGCAGGTGGGCATCTGTTTGCAGCTGTGTGTGTTAACTGTATTTATTTGTACACAGGTCCAGAAAGAGTATCCTCATCTGTTCACCAGCAACACCGCCATCGCTCGCAAGATTGGCTTTCCAGACGTGATCGTGCAAGGTATTTGATCTGCCATGAGACCGCTCATACAAATTCCATTTGCAGAGGATGTCAGAAATGACCTCTATGTGACCTTCACACAAGGAGAGTTCAAGAAAGGCAGCAAGACGTCCGATAAGAATGTTGAGGTCACGATGGTCGTGTGCAATCAACACGGTGACGACATTCCCGTGCGTTGTTCTTTCTTCTGTCGATCGTGGGCGTGACGTTTTTTGTTTTTCCTTTTCAGAATGTGATCAGTGAAGGCGCAGGGGGAGACATGGTCAGCAGCTATCGCTCTGTCGTCTACTACCACGAAGACAAACCCAAATGGTTTGAGACCGTCAAGGTGATTTTCTGCTTTCTCTCGTGATACTTGCATCATTTAACTCTGCTGTCATTTGTAACTCTTGTTTTGCTCACATACTGATACTCCTGTATGTGCCAAATGCTCATGCATATTCATCATACTCATGCATATTCATAAGGTTTGCATCCCAATTGATGACTTCTACGGTTCTCACCTGAAATTCACCTTCAAACACAAATCGTCAAGTGAAGGTGCGTACTGCTCCTTCCCCTTCTCATCATCACCTGGTTCCCCTCCGCAGCCAAAGACAAAGTTGAACGACCTTTTGCCATGGCTTACATTAAGCTCATGAAGGAGAATGGCACCACGCTAAGCGACAACTTTCACAACCTCCTCGTTTACAAGGTGTCCTATTTCTCCTCTTTCGGTTCAGAATCCGAAATCTTGTGTTTTTCTGTTCAGTTTGACAGCAAACGGCATGAAAATCCTCGCGTCTACCTCAAATTGCCATCCACCTACAAAGAGCTTGAGAAAGTATCACACCCTGGCATCCCGTTGAAGCAGTTCCCGATTCAGTCACCAGAGTGCAGTTTGGTCCTGAACACAAACGACAGCTTCATGATCACCACTGAAGTCTGCTCAACGAAAATCACACATAATGGTGCATTCTGTTGTTGTGGCTTCGAATGTTTTTGACTCTTTGTTGTTATTTTTTTTAGTTGATCTGATGGGTTTGTTGAAATGGCGAGAGAATCCGTCGAGTCTGAAGCATAATTTGACGGCTTTTATGGCTGTTGATGGAGCAGAAATTGTGAAATTCTTACAGGACGCTTTGGACGCCTTGTTCAATATCTTGATGCAGAATTCCGATTCTGATTTGTACGATGAGCTTGTGTTTGATGCTTTGGTGAGGAGTGAGATTTAGAAGTGGTTTAATTTTTTATTTTCTTGATTATTTTGTAGATCTTCCTCGTTGGCCTAATTTCTGATCGCAAATTTCACCAATTTCGACCCAAGTTGGATGAATACATACAAGAGAACTTTTCCGCCACCCTGGCCTACAAGTGCGCTCATCTTCCTTCCTTTCGCTGTTATACCTCATGAATATTCATTGCAGTAAGCTGATGGTTGTTCTCAAGCACAACGTAGAGAACGCGCACGATCATAAGAAGCACAGCAGTCTGCTGAAAACCATCAAATCTCTCAGTTACATCTTCAAGTTTGTCACTCGATCGAGGATTCTATTTGCGGCGTGAGTAGGATGTGATTGTTTGTTGTTTACTGAGATTTGTTTTTAGGTTGAATGAGGGCAAAGGCAAGCAGCAGTTTGAGATTTCGCTCAGACAAGTTTTCGGCGCCTTCAACAACCTCTTAGCAGACCGTGGCGACGCATCCAGCTTCGTCAATCTGCAGACGGCTGTTCTCAAGCACATCCCAGAAACCATTCCGGAAATCCTCAAAGTTCTCGAAGCTTCGGAATTCAGCCAGGATCTAGTGGTCTTCCTGAACAGCGCCCCTCGCGGGAAACTCACTCGACAGAAGCTGCAATGCATGGTGAAGATCGTGCATTCCACCCTCTTCCAAGTAGCCGAGGGCAGGCGTGTGCTCTTGCCCACGATGTTAGAGAGCATACAACGTCTTATGGAAATGCACAGAGAGCAAGAACTGTGCATCACGCTCCTCAGCGATGTGCTCGATCTGCTCCATGCTGACTCTGTGGTAGGTTTTATCTGCCATTCGTGTCAACATCCGAAATCTTGTCTTTCAGGGTTCAACTGCGGACGATATCAGCATCATTATCCGTGACTGCTTCAGAACCATCGTACAAAGCGTCATCAGGATGGATCGGAAGTCAGTCCTAGCTGTGGGTATCTCTGATCTCACTTTTTTCCTTTTGATGTAATCTCTCTCTCTCAGGGAAATTGCGTGGCTGTCATGACCGCAATGCTTCGGCAGATGCATGAGTTTCACTACAGCGAGTACATTCTCCTCTTTGATACGGAGATTGACCTTCTGGATTTCCTCATGGAGATCCTGCTCGTCTTCCAGGATTTGATGTCGAAGAATGTTTATCCAAAAGACTGGAACGAGATGATAATGCTGCAGAACAGGTTGATTTCTCGAGTTTGCGTGGAATTCAGGTTTTCCTAACCAGTTCTTTTCGCAGTGTTTTTCTCAAAGCCTTGCGCTATTTCTCCAACATCATTCGAGAACGTTTCATGAATCCCTTTGAATACCAAGTGTGGAATAACTTCTTTCACTGCTCCATAACATTCCTCACGCAGCAATCGCTTCAACTGGAGAATTTCTCCACAGTCAAACGCACCAAAATCCTTTCACGCTACCGAGACATGCGTCGGGAAACCGGCTTTGAGATCCGATCGATGTGGTTCAACCTGGGACAGCACAAGTATGACTTCATTCCATCGCTAGTCGGCCCCGTCCTGGAAATGACCCTGATTCCCGAGAACGAGTTGCGTAAGAAGACGATTCCCATTTTCTTTGACATGATGCAGTGCGAGTTCATGAGTGCCTTGCAGCCAGGGTCAAAGGTCATCAAGAAAAACTTCCAAAAGGTTGTCGGCTTGTTGGGTTTGTTTTATTTTAGCAATAATTTTAATTTTTCCGTTTCTGATAGTTTGAGCACGAGTTGATCTCACGCCTGGATGCATTAGTGGAAGGCGGCAGAGGGGACGAACAGTATAAAGAACTCTTCTTCGAAATGTCAGTGTTTTTTTTTAATTTTTCTATAATTTGGATTTATTTTATTTTGCCGACTTTGCAGAATGAAGGTGTTGTTCGATGGACATCCGACCATGCGTGAGCAAGGATTGGCGTTTGTCGAGATGATCAAGGAACTCCTTCAGAGGCTGCTCGAGTATCGAGATGTTATTCACGATGAAAACAAAGAGAATAGAATGAGCTGCACTGTTAACCTACTCGTTAGTAATTTCAATTTCAATGCAATAAAATGAGAAGGTTATTCAGTGGCCACTGGTCTCGGTAGGCATGTCTCACATGGGTTATTAACATTGTCAACACGTCAGCACTGAGTTAAATAGGTCATTAGGTCATCTTCTAATGGTTGATACTTTTCCAGAATTTCTACCATGATATTGGGAGGCAGGAGATGTATGTGAGGTATCTTCATAAGTTATGTGACCTACATTTGGAATGCGAGAATTTCACTGAGGCTGCATATACGTTGATGCTGTATTTGAAGATGTTGAGGGTAGGTAGGCCTACCCTGTCTTGCTGTGCTGACTGTGTTTCTACAGTGGTCGGATGAGAGCCTACCGGTTATCCTGCAGAGCAAACGATATTCGTCAGCAAAAACACATCGGGAATTGAAGGAGAAGTTGTTCTACGATGTTATTGATTGCCTCGATAAAGGCAAGATGTGGGAGAAGAGCATCGAAATGTGCAAAGAACTTGCTCAGCAGTACGAGCAGGAGACGCTCGACTACATACGACTCAGCGAGATTCTTGTAAGTTTATATCTTTAGGTTCAACCAACTTGAAATTGGCTCATTATCATATCATTATTATCTTATTGTCCTCAGCAACGACAGGCCGAGTGTTACAATCGAATCATGAACAAAGTTCGGCCGGATCCTTACTACTTCCGTGTTGGCTATTACGGCCTGGGTTTCCCATCCTTCATCCAGGTTACAATTGAATCATGCCTTTTTAATCTCATCCAATTCTCTGTATTCTCAGAACAAAGTCTTCATCTATCGAGGTAAAGAGCTGGAACGCCTGTCAGATTTCAGCTCAAGGCTCCAGAATCAGTTCCCTAATGCACAGGTAGATTCTGGATTTTGATTGGAATGTTGGGGAACTAATTTTTTTTTTTTTCAGCTGCTGAAGACCCTTGCACCTCCATCCGATGATGTCAAGAATTCTCCCAGTCAGTGTATCCTTTGGAGCGTGTTCTGTCGTTTTGGGATTTTGTGGACCTAAATTATGAATGTTTTTTTCCTTGATTTTTGCCATGAAAAGATTTGCAAATTAATTCGGTTTCTCCCCTCATGGAACTGAAGCCGCAGTTGGCTAATCGCAAAGTCCACACGCAAATTCTTAAGTATGTCATCTGCCATTGCTTAAATCCGCTGACTGAACTATTATTTTCATTGCTTGTCAGGTATTACAAAGTGAACGAAGTTCAAAAGTTCACTTATTCACGCAAAAGAGATGAGACTAACAACGATGTGACGGTGAGCTGAACTACTGAGAATTTATATTTAATATTGAATTTATATTTAATATTGAATTTATATTTAATATTGAATTTATATTTAATTTCTAATTTTCCAGCAACTTTGGTTAGAACGGACTAACTTGGTAACGTCATACCCGTTCCCCGGTATCCTTCAATGGTTCCCTGTAACATCTACTCACGCTGTAAGGCCGTTACAACAACCAATCTACGCGCTCTACAATCAACTTTCTCCCGCAGTTTGAAGTCAGTCCGCTTGAGAATGCGGTCGAAACCCTCGAATCGAAAAACCAGAATATCAAATCTCTGATTGACCAGCATCGGTCAGATGCTTTGCTGCGTGTGGATTCACTGAGCATGCAGCTGCAGGGATGCGTGGATGCATCCGTCAATGGCGGCATATCCAACTACAAGTTCTTTTATTCGGAGGAATTCCTTAAAGATGCCAATATTTCGACCAGGGAGCTTGTGAAGCGACTTCGCAACATCACCACTATGCAGGTGAGTGCATCTCTGTTCCTGATATTTTACTCTTCCTTGCTTTCAGCTTCTGCTCTTGGAGAGAGGACTCGAGCTTCATCGTTTAAAAGCTCCGGAATCTCTGATGCCGCTGCAGCAGTTGATGGAGGAACGTTTCCAGCAAATGAAGGATTTCGTCTCGAAGGAATACGATATCAAAGTAAGCTTTGCTTGATATTTCGGTGCTTTTCACTGGTTTTGTTGGCAGATCTCTGAGAGTGATCGTTGCCTTTTGAAGGAAGTGTTCAACGCTAGTCCTCTCCCCATCAAGCGCATGCAAGCTCCTCCCCACAGACTCTCTGAGCCTCCCCCTTCGCTTGCTCCGAGGTAAATGTGTGTTATCATCGGGCGCATGGGGTGAGGGTCATTCAATGGGTCATTCAGCATGCCCGTCATTTGCATGATTTGTATGCTTCTGCTTCTCATTGGCGCTCGCTGCTTTTGTTTAACCCTCAGGTCTTGGGCCTCTAAGACAGTGTCTCCAATCGGAGGGACTGTGTCCAAACGCTTCTCAAAGTAAGTTTTCAGTTGCTACTTCCGCTCGATCGTGAACTCACCTGTGCGAGGCTGAATTTTAATTTTAATTTTTTTTCCAGGGGTGACGCTCCCTCTGCACCGAGCACCCCCTCTGCCTCCACCCCAACCCGATCCGTGTCTCTCTTCCCTGGATCAGGGGAATCGCCAACCAAGGCATACTCCCAGGTCGTCAATAACATCAGCAGCAGCTTCAACTCTCTGCAGGACGCCCTCTCCGCGAAATCCTCCGGTGACAAGTCTCGAAGGAATTCCGATGCCGGCTCACGAAGTTCTGGCTCTCCTCGTGGGTCGATGGGGTCGCTGAGGAGTGACCGCGACAGCGTGGTCATCGAGCTCAACCAACAGGTCAGTTTGACCGGTGCAAGTCGAGTGAGAGGCCAGTGTTTTCCTTTTGCAGCTGACACCTCTGCGACCTCCACGTCCGGATGCCGACCGGCGCAGCCGGCCAATGAGCGGTCAGCTGAAGATGAATAAATCGTTCAGCATCGCTCCCCCCAGCCCCCCTCCTGACCATAAGGCAGCCCCCCCCCTGCCGGCCTCACCCCCTCCAAACGCCCTCGTGCCGCCTCTGATTTCCACTGAAGACACTAACGGAGCCTGCAGCGCTGACTACGAGGTGCCGCCCCCTTTGCCAGACAAGCATCAGCACTCGGATTACGCCAATCTCAACCCAGACGCTTCTCCTGCCAGAACGAGAGCAATGTCTAGGACAGCATCGCCTGGCGGTCTCAGAGATAAGGTTCGATTTTTGATTTAATTTCTTTCTGTCGTTAAATTCTTCCTGCCTCAGCCCCAGCCCCCTTTGCCCACGGACGCCTCGGCTCCTGATCTTCCAGCGAAACGCCCGAACAAACGGTCGACCTCTCACCTCCAGTTGGATGGCATGCCGTTAACGTTGACTAGGGATTCATCCACGTGAGGGAGTAGTCATCATTCGCTAGTCATTCACTGCAGCAGGGTACGACCGGACTTCATCTAAGGTGGCCTTCAAATGTCGTGCAGTTGTTTTAGTGCTCAACGAATTGTTTTCATTTATTTTTTAGTGTCATTCCACTTTTTTATGATTGCATTTCTTTGTATTCTTGCGTGCTCTTATTTTTCTCTCTTTCTCTGCTTGGTGCATAATATACATTCTTAAGCCTTATTGCTGTGTCTTATCAAATATGAATTTAATATTTTATGGATTTATTATTTTAATATAAACCTGGACTTAATCATTTTTGTAAACGATTTTTTCCAGGAGAAAACGGTATTGCATTGTTTAGAACAGTGTGTGTTATATTTTGTGTTTTTTGAGATATTCTCATTTAATGTTGTGTTTCACTGCTCAAAGGATTTCTAATCCATTCACCAAAACACAAAATCATAAAGTGATTATTATATAATTATGTATTCACTGTTGCCTGTCTCTGTGGGTCACATTGTAGCAGATAGCTATGTATATTCTTTGTTTACACCCCATATATCGCTCAGCTACTCGTGTACTCAGTGGCCCCAGCTATCATGTTACACCAGGCCAGGCTTCGCTTGTGGAACATTCAAGATCCTTCTGGAAGCTTCCAGAAGGCGATGGGATGTCACAGGGCGAGGGGCAAAGACGTGCTGCGATTGCATCAGCCATGCGGCGATTGCATCAGCCTGGACTTTGCCCCTATCCACAGGGCCCATCGGGCTTGGCCATGGCTCTCCCCACGTATTCCCAGGGTATATAAGGGCAGCTCCTCAGCCTCATAAGCGGAGTCTCATCCGAGTCTCGAGCACGTTTCTCCTGGACCTGATGCTGAATAAACATTGAAGCTGACTCCACTGGCTCTCCCTTTTCAATGTGAGTAGACTAACTACAGCTCCGGCAGTCTACCATCACAACATGTTCAATATATCATAAAGGCAGCCCCCCCCCCTCCCTTTAATTTAATTTTAATTTTTTCTTGATAGATTTTCTAGATCGTTGGATTATATTTCTCTTCATAATTATTGTAACCTCGTGCGTTGATATCTGTAGATCAGGGAGTATTATGTTATCATTTCAGCTTAATTAATACTCTTTAAGGAAGGAAATCAAAATATTTTATTATTTCAATTTGTATATCTGCGTGAGATTATGCGATTTATTTTCCAAACATCTGCATAGCCTTTCCATTCTGATGAATATGCATATTTTTGATGTCCATTTCTATTGTTCATTATCTTGGCTACCATTTTATAACTTCATGTTGAATTCATTTTATGAATAAATCGATAAGATTATACATCTCATTATGACTCTTTCTATTTTGTTTCTTGTTTCAATTACTTATGAATCGGGTGAATATATTATTACCTCAGATGGAAATATAAATCCCGTACAAAAATCAGAATGGTACCTAAGGCTATTATATTGAGTGAGAGAGAACCCGCGCTCAACTACAGGGTGATTCAAAAGTATATTTACAAGTACATGTAAATTACTACCAGATTGTCCTCAGAAAAACCCAGCCCCTGGTAAGCTAACAACATGGAGAATTTTATGACATCTAACTACTTGATGCTTCAGACCCTGAATCTGAATTTACTTGGAGGACATCAGTGAGAGGAATGCGTGTTCCCGGAAATAGCTTGAAAGTTCTTTCTAACATGATGGCATATTACTGCATGGACGCATGCAAGACCTACCAATTAAGAGTACCTTGTCTTAGTGTTAATCACGTCACCTCAAACGATACATGCTACCTGCACACAAAAAACAGAGTTCAAATCACAGCCGAAGCAGACCCCAATACCACGAGCTGGACTGTAGTGGTATGTGCTCAACTTGCTCTATGTGCAGTATTATCAATACATTGTACAGTCATTTGCATAAATTTAAGACCACCTTGTCAATAGTGCCAGAATCAAAGCTTTTGCTCTGCTGATTCTATATGTTCGATTGTTGCCGTGGTAACTATGCACATTTGTATTCTAAGCCTTTCACTTCCTGTTTCACACTGATTTGGTCAGATTTTCAATTGTTTTCACTCCAAAGGAAGCTGTTTATACCCCCCTGAAATGGGCCGAAAAGCATCACTAACGCCAACTAAAAGAGCTCAAGTAGTTGCGCTGAATGACTTGGGATACTCAGAACGCAAAATAGCAATGAAACTGACCTGTAGCAAGACTGCAGTCCACACAGCTTTGGCGAATCATCGAGTTAGAGGCAGCTACACAGACCAGAAGAGAACAGGAAGACCCCGAAAAACGACCCCCCAAGATGATCGAGTCATCAGGCGAGCTGTTGTGAAATCTCCATCCTCTACCCTGACGAAATTAAGATCAATCTTGCTCGACAGAGGTGTCAGATTGGATTAATCCACCATCTCAAGAAGGTGCAGCAAAGATTTTGGGCTTAAGTCAAGAATCCCAGCGAGAAAACCACGTCTCACCCCTCTAATGCGACAGAAGCGAATTGCCTTTGCCAAGAAACATCAGCACTGGACAGCTCAAGACTGGACCAAGGTCATGTTTTCCGATGAATCTACCTTCCAACAGTTTACTGTTCGTCACAGCCATGTCAGGAGACCTCGTGGGACCAGATATGACGAAAAATAAACCATATCCACGATGAAACATCCACCCAGTCAGATGATTTGGGGAGGAATCACTAGCAAAGGCACCGCCGGACTTCAATTTCTACCACCTAAAGTGACCATGAACGGAGAAAGATACAAGAATATGCTCAGAGATGGCCTGAAGAAGCAAATGAAAGAGAAGAAGTGTTCGATCTTCATGCAAGATGGTGCTCCTTGCCACAGATGCAAGCTTGTCAAGACATACCTCCAGAGTGCCAAGATCAAGCTCCTTGATTGGCCAGGGAACAGTCCAGACCTCAACCCCATCGAGAATTTGTGGAGCTACATGAAGGACAAAGTGCG
>KB309380.1:124398-141782 GCA_000328365.1 Capitella teleta
CTCCATATAATAACTAAAAACGCATTCTGACAAAGTGGTCTTAAATTTATGCAAATGACTGTATATGTTCCTGGGGCCGATTCCCGAAAGAAACTTCAGTGGAAAAACTAAGTTCGGGAGGAGTTAAGTTGACAATATCTAGGAGGAGCCTTCCAGACAGGAGCAATGCTCTGGAAGGCGTTATGAAAAAAAAAAAAAAAAAAAAATTAAATTATTAAAAAAACAACAAAGACCGTTATGATTGTAAAGCGGAAAAAGAGCAATTGTTGCGTTATGATTAGGAATCAACGATGCTATACACTCGCATTTCGCGTTTGTGAGGACGTGTACATTAGTATCTTATAATCCTATATAAAGATCCTATTATTAATATTAGTATCCTATTATATAGGATACTAGTGTACATGTGGAGAGGAAGAGACTGAAAGGCATCTTGGAGTTTGTCTCAGCGTGCGCATCAGTCATCATTCCCAGTTGCAGCTTCCCAAAACTGCACATGGAAGGCGGCTCTTCCTGGCCGCTACATATCCCCGGCAATTTGGCAAAGACAAGATTTCGAGGGAAGTCTTATGTTACCTGGCTCTGATTTGAAAGTTCTACGAGCTGTGACTGAATCTTGAGGGATGCAAAGCCGGTTGCGTTAAAAAGAGGTCATTCCAATGCAACAGCGCAGACTCTGATCATGCAACTCGCAACTGTTACCTCGACAGAGCGGACGGAAGCACTACCAAACTGATTCCTCTTACTGATAGGAATTATTTCGAGAGAGATTGCTCAGGTTTGTGCAGAATAAGATTATTTCTTTCATTTATTGATTTAACCTTTCTCTTACATAAAAAGCAAGCTACACAGAGGAATGCCTATGGACCAAAGTTGATGGCAGCACGCTAATTAAGCGGCTTCGATCTGACGACTTATGCGAGCCAAACAGTGGATGAATGCAAGGAGAACTATGAAAAGGAAACCACATTCAATGGCATGTCTTTTAATTTGTCCGAGACAAAAACGTCTGCAGACTTCAGATTGCTGACCGGTATTATACGCCAATTGTCAGCAGTAGGCCTACCACAGATGACTATTACGAGAGAAACTGCAATAGTGAGCAACCAGTCGCGAATCAATTTTACAAAGTGAGTGAGTGATGGGGTTTTACGGCTCCACCCAATCCGATCAGATGATACGGGCGCCAGAACAGAAGGCCTGGGACTGGGGTTTTCCCCTACTCTTATCGATAAATCCAAAGGGTTCTTTATCCTGCATACCACCATAGACAGTAGTACACAGCGCCCGGCCTTGTTACGCAGTTTGGCAGCACTGCAGAGTCACCGAAGAATTACAATTATAATGGATTACAATTATAATTCACAATCATAACGCCCATGGCCAATCAATTTTACCAATTGATTGTGCATAACGCAACAACACTCTGTCTCAATGCAGTTGAGTGACACTGTGAATCAAAGAGGAAGACCAAAACAAGGCTATTTAGAATTAAATATTAATTAAGAAATTAATTAATTAATTAATTTGGGTTCTGAGCTGTTTATTTAATGTTTGCTTCGAGACGTTGACGTGAATTATTGGGAGGGTGGAATTCCATATTTTGACTCCTTGATATCAAAGGGTCTCCTGGCTGAAAGATGTACGGGGAATGGGAACTGAGAGGTGGTTGTTTTGCCTGGTCGAAGAGGTTACATGTACATGAGAGAAGAGAGAGAGGTGAGAATATAAAGAAGACGGCCCCGATGAAAGTTGAGCATTGTCAGTGAAAGAAAATAAATATAAAGAAAGACGTTGAGAAATTTGAGTTCTTAAAAGAGGGGAGTTGATGGAGTTGCCTTTGGGACGTTCAGGATTTGGCGGTAACAGCATTTTTGGAGTTTGAGAATGGAGTTCAAATAGACTTTGGAGGTAGCACCCCAGACATCGATACAATAGAAGATATATGGAAATATGAAGGAGTAGTAGAGGATTTTCAGGGTGGAGCTATTGAAGATGTGCTTTGTTTTTGATATAATACCGATTTTTTTTTTTTTTAATTTTCCTTTTAATCATTTGGATATGGTCGGACGAGCGAAGCATCGAGTCAGTTTTGACACATAAAAAAACCGTGGATTCTTTTTGTTGCGGAGTTTCTCTTTCAATTTTGAGGTCTAAATTATTTAATTGCCGGAGTGGAGCGCTGTGGATTGAATAGAATGTAATGGGGCTTCTTCATATTCAGGAAAAGTCTATTAAAGGAGAACCAATTATGCAAGATCTGGAGCTGCTGATTCATGCTCTTGAACAATTCAGAGATGTTGCCGCCAGAGATAAAAACACATGTGTCGACAGCAAAGAGGATAAATTTCAAGATAGAAGAGCAATGGACAATATCGTTAATGTAAAGACAAAAAAGAAGTGGGGACAGAGTGGATGGAGCCTTGTGGCACGCCACAAAGAATGGTTTATTCAGGTAATTCGGAGCCACCAATCTGAACAAAATGCTTGCGGTTCTTCAGGAAGTCACGAAGCCAATGATAAAGAGAATTTCGAATTCCGCATTTATACAACACATTGAGGAGAATTTCATGGTCAAGGGTGTCGAAAGCTTTGGAAAGGTCTGAAAATGCAGCCAGAAGTGATTTTTTTTTTTTGGTTTTATTTTGAGCAGGAGATGTATATCAACCAAGTGATGAATAGCACAAATTCTGCTGTGGTGTGACCGGAAGCCGAATTGCTGCTTGTTGAGAATTTCGTGCTGTTCAAGATAGCTATTGAGCTTGTGGACGACAATGGATTCAAAGATTTTGGAAAGAATAGGAGGACTGAGATTGGCCTATCGTTGGAGATAGACTGACGATCACCAGATTTGAACAAGAGAAGAACCCGAGCAATTTTCAATTCTTTTGGGAAGATACCTCGTTGAAGAGAGATATTGATGAGTGATGTGAGGCTACTAAGAATGGGATGATATGACTGTTTCAGGTCACGAATAATGTTCTCAACTTCTTGTGGTTCGACTTCGAACAAGGAGAGTGAATTCAAGATCACTGGGGACAACGTTTGGGGAAAGAAATTGACATCAGGGATCTTTTCCGCTAGTTTAGGGCCTGTTAAAAACATTTAAAAGGGAACAAGATAAAACGAATTCAGCGGGTTAAACATAACACTTGGTAAAAAGATAGGTTTTAAGCTGAGATTTAAAAACAGACAAAGATTGGGCGGATCGAAGTTTAAAAGGTAGTTGGTTCCATAAACGAGGAACACACTAGTGAAACTTTAGGAGTACAGTGCATGGGACCTAGTAAAAGGAACAGATAAAAGGAAACTGTCTTGTGATCTAATATTACTGGTCGGCTGGTAAGGGGATAAAAGTTCTCTCAGATACTTTGGAGAAAGTCCGTACATGCATTTATATGTAAACATAAGAAGCCTAAAAACAATGCGATATTTGATGGGTAGCTAATGCAATTCGGTAAGGACAGGGGTAATATGGTCAAAACGAGAAGCATTGGTTAAAAGTCTGGCACATGCATTTTGTAGAACTTGGAGCTTTTGTAAAATACAATCGTTAACACCATAAAAAACTGAGTTACAGTAATCAATACGAGCAGTAATAAGAGCGTGTATAATGGATTCTAGGGATTCAAGATTTATAAAACACTTGATTTTTGATAAGCTCTTCAGTTGGGGATAGGCAACACGACATACATTGTTAACTTGTTAACAAATGTTGAAGGTCATCATGCATATTTCTTAGTATACAACGCTGTATTTGTCAATATGCATGTACAACAGTTGTCAACAGACGATATCTACTATGAGCTTGTCACTTAATTAGTAATCAACCCTGGAGCTGAGGCTACATTTAATTTAGGTTAGATATTGAGATAAGCTCATTGTACCTGACGTAAGAATAGTTACTCAGGCTGATGAAATGAACACTTGACTGGAGCGTGGTTTGATGTTTAATTTCACCGGTTTGAATCTCTATTCCTATACGAAGAATCCTGCATTTATCTCTCACCATTCATGTGATTTTGACCATGTTCACCATATATAACTGAAGAGATTGATAAGAATAAAATTATATAAAAGAAAAGAACACATTTAAAAAAAATTTATGTTATCCGTTCCCACCGACACTCCTCTTTCTCGCACAGAGATAATATCACATTATTCGCCTCTAAAGCTGAGTAGACGTGCTGCCTTTCCTAACATTTTCATGAAATGCTTTTTTTTTTTTTTGCGGCATATATTAAATAAGCTTTTCGTATAATAAAGCACACGTGTCAACCCAGACAAGAAAATGTCAAGGACTCAAAGTCAGATGCCAAGGTCAGAAGCCAATTTCAGAAATACCTCCAGGCACCCATAAAAGTGATAAGACATAAATCAACTATACATGCACAGGTAAAATAATGCATAACGACGAATACATCACTAAGAAGTAAAATTGTGGTCATTTTTATCTTACATAGAAAGTTAGTAACCTTTAAACGAACAAATAAGAAAGTCTTCAGAACTCAACAAACATAACCGTAAGTATACCGCCCACTATTGGATCAGGCATCGTCACAAAGTTTCAATCTTGCCCAAAACACCATAAGAATAACCCCTGCCACCTGAATCACACTATGACTCCGCACCTGAAAAAAGCAAAGTTCATGCAAATAGATAGTATAAAATAAATATGCCGACATGCAGTTGTTTTAAATGGCTGAAAAATGACAGCAATGGGTGATCATTTATTTATTCAACACATCTAAAAACAATTTTTGTTTTGTTTTGTTATTTTGAGCATACCTCTCGGATAAGATTAATTGCAAATTATTCTCGTGTAAAAAGTAAAACATTCAATGCCTCTTTCATCAAACATATGAGAAAAGAGTGCTGAATGTCGTATCACGCATTTATTAATTCCTTTTGAACACAACTTCAAAGCGGACCTGAAGTTCTCCACCTTTGTGATTTCAATAGCTCCAATATTTTCCGTATATGATGTTGTCCCAGGTCCGGCTCACCATGGTCCAGATATAAGGCATCCAATACCCTCTGCTAAAACTCCTGCACACAGACATTCACAAATAATAGAGAAATGTAATTTGAAGATCCACCCTCCCCCTATTTACACTTCACCACTGCAACAAAGCTTTCAGAGTGCAAATTGTTTGTTTTTTTGAATTGAATTGAATTGAACTGAATTGAATTGAATTGCATTTATTGACAAGACAGAAAGAATGAAATATTAGCAAATATAAGATGCCAAAATAGAAAAAGGGAAGTTTGTGAAGAAAGTAGGAAGCGACAATGAAATATGGAAATACATACTAGCTAGAGAAATAGAAATACAGAAGAGAGAAAGAAAAGGGTCATGTCAATAGGCGACTAAGTATGGCTACTTGTGAGTCGCCTGTTCAAATTGTGCAATTTAAAATTTTATTCGCTTTGGTGCGGAGAGAAAAAAAAAAATAATAAAAAAAATAAATAAAAAATAGTGGGTGGTGCAGCGCATATTCAGAGAGAAATAGTTCGTTTCATATGTTAGTTGTAGATCGAGGGTGATACTATGACAGAACATTTTAAAGAAAACGTCTGAAATGACTGATAGAGTTGGAGTTATCTAGTATTTCAAGTGGCATAAGGAAAGTATTGTATAATTTTATCGATTGAAATTTTAATTGTTTTTGGCGGAGTGTGGTTCTACAGAGTGGGACATTGATTGAACGAGTTAATGATGCTCGGGTGGAAGACCGAGGAGTGTTGGAATTGTAATCTGTGAAATAATTCAAAATGTCAAGGAATGAGCGAAAGAAAAGAATTTTTATGCATTTAAAGATATATACTGAACATAGATAAGTGAACAAATCGTCCATGTGGATGATTCTCAGAGTGCTGAAAAGGGAGCGAGTACGATCTCTGAATCCTGAATTGGTGATAATTCGGATTACTCTTTCCTGTAATATGGTTAATTTATTAATATGGCTGTGTGAGGCCTTACCCCATAAGAGGAAGCAGTAGGTCAAGTAGGGATATATCAAAGAATAATAGAGTATCATGAGGGTGTCTTGTTTGAGCGAGTGCTTTACTTTTTTAATTATTTCAATACTCTTTGCAATTTTGTTCGAAACGTGTGTTATGTGATTTGCCCATGTCAGTCTATCATCAATGATGACCCCTAAAAATCGTGTTGAATGTACTCGTTGAATCTCAGTGTTATTAATGGTAAAGGGAATTGGCGATGAGTAGAGGGGTGGACTGAGAGTAAACAGCATACTGTATGTTTTTTGGATGTTTAATCTTAATTTGTTGGAAATGAGCCATTCATTAATTTTGGATAACTGGTGGTTAAATGCCTCAGTCATATCATTTATATCAACTCCGGTCATGAAAAGACTAGTGTCATCGGCAAATATGATTGGGAAAATGTTTGTAAGAACGTTTGGGAGATCATTAATATATAATAAGAAAAATAAAGGACCAAGCGTGGAGCCCTGTGGCACACCGCAGGATATTGATTTCATTTATGAGAAACTGCAGCCTATTTTAACACGTTGGCTTCTGTCATTGAGGTAACTCGTAAACCATTGATGCGCTATTCCTCTAATCCCATATTTGAATAATTTGGCCAAGAGAATATCGATATTTACGGTGTCAAAAGCTTTTCTAAGATCTAAATATACACCGATCACATTGCGTTTCATGTCCAACGCTGACGATAGCTCATCGAGAGCAGTTAAGAGTGCCATTTCAGTGGAATAACCTCTACGAAAGCCGAATTGCATGTTGAACAGTATCCTGTTTTTGGTTAGGTAGTTGTAGACTCTATTATACATTAGTTTCTGAAGGATTTTTGCGAATACTGGGAGTACAGAAATTGGTCGGTAGTTTCCCAAAGAAGTGGAATCACCGCCTTTAAATATGGGTTACAGCTTTAGTTACAGCTTTTAAGCTTGTCAAAAGTCACAGATTTATATACCTTTTTTTATTTGGTTATCCATAAAATATGACCGACTTCTTCGAGAAATTGTATCCATACCTCTATTAATAGCATGCAGAGTGAGTGATGGGGTTTTACGGCTCCATCCAATCCGATCGGATGATACGGCGCCAGAACAGAAGGCCCGGCACAGGGGTTTCCCCCTACTCTTATCGATAAATCCCAAGGGTTCTTTATCCTGCATACCATAATAGACAGTAGTACAAGCAGCGCCCGGCCTTGTTACGCAGTTGGGCAGCACTGCAGTAATAGCATGTACGGGGGCTGGTCGCGCTCCGACATTTACCTGATACACAATTCCTGTGTCAGACCAACAGCTTACACCAAAGGTCCTAACCAACAAGCAGGTTCAACTACAACTCAGGAGGAAGAAAAAAAAAAAGCAAACAGATGAAGTCTCACTATGATAATTCTGCAAAGGACCTCCCACCACTGTCACCTGGTCAAGCAGTCTGGATACAAACTCCTTCTGACTACGACAGACCTCCTGCGGTTAAGTAAGTGCATGTTGCTCCTGTCACCATCACTCGCAGTGGTGGGGGTTCGAAACCCAACCTCGTGTACAATATGATTATGTGGGTTCGCTTCGCAAGTGATAGTTTGCAAAATCATTGATGAACCTCCTGATTTGTGTGTGTTATTTTCAGTTTCATTGGTGTTAATTACTCCTCAAGAAAAGGAAGATGTAGATCGGAAACGAGGCTCTCCGCTGCGCGAGAATTGAAATCGCTGCTAGACGTTGAAGATGGAGCGCACCAGCATGGCGGCGAATGAGACATTGCCCTGTGCAACAGAGCACCGCTATTGTTCTTCATCGACGAAATCTTCAAAAACACATAAATGCACCGGGGGGAGACAGTGTTATGCTTGGAATTGTTTCGTTTATCATAACAAGGCGAGCTCCACTCAAGGGATATCATTTCAGTTTATTCATATCAGTGAATACAACAGTTTCAGTTGTGAAAACCTGTTACACGTGTTTTTAATAATCCACAGCTCTGCTTAATGCGATATGCTCAATTTCTTCATCAGTCTGTTTTTTTTATCAACGACTGCATTGACTTGTTCCACGCTGCCACATTCCGTGGCGATTGAAGCCACTGACCTTATCGACCCCACTGACCCAGCAATCGATTCCGCCGATTCCATGGACACAGATTTGGTGGGTCGTGTGGTTTGGGCGTCGCTTTCGCTGCGGCGCCTTTTAGGGTATATGACGTCAGGGAAGGATTAGACTCTGAAACCAGCCAGCTGATTAATTCCTGGCTTGCTGAGGCCTTTTTTGGCTGGCTAGTCGGTCAGCCGACCTTTTTTGGCTTGGCTGACTAACTCCGATCATTTTTCGGTTGGCTCAGATCGGTTGCAATGCTGTTACATGTACATATACATGCATTATAGACAGTAATTAATACAAGTATGCTTTTGCTAAACTACGTGCATGCGTTGTTTTGGCGTCGCTTTCACTGCGGGTGCCTTTTAGGGTATGACTTCAGGGAAGGATGTTTCGATTACATTTAGGGTGGTGTAAGCGCCGTCGTCGTCAGAAGTGGAGGCGTTTTGATTGGCAGTTTTCTTCTTTTCTTTTAGGTGTTCATATTTGTTGGTCAGCGTGTTTTCGTCGAATCCGTTGACGTCGCTGGCTTTGTCCGGTTGTTCTGCTGTTGCCAGGGCAACGCATGGGATTTCGTTGACGTAGGTTGCGTTTGAGTCATATTCCGACACAACCCGATTGTCTTGTGCCGACAACCCTGATCTGTGTTTCGTTGGCTCGCTTCGTTTTATTTGATGATTGTGTTTCATTCGTCTGTGAAAGAAGATACATCGAATTGCACGGTATAATAACCTCTCTCCAAGTTCATAGATTTACAAGGGGTAAAATCTAATATAGGTATATATTGGAAAAAAACCCAATTAAATTTGTATGTGTCACACCTCATATTGAAGTGCAACCGAATAAATTCATCATAACTTTACATGTGAACACTGTAGAAATTATTAGTTGCACACGAGATGCATTCTCGGATCATGCTGAATCCTCGGTTACATAACAGATTTTTGACTCCATTTACGAAATCAAAAAGGTGGCCAGTACTCAGACTTTGTAGGACTGAGCGTTTTGAATCAATAATTCCAATATTATATTTGTAAGCCATACGAAATTGTGTTAATGGTCAATTTTCTCCATTGGATTAGGAATATGTCAGAACTGGAATCACCCATGATGGAGTACACAAATTCTATTTTATCTTTTTATTTATTTTTTAATGCTCCTTCCTACCTGTACAGCACAATAAAAACAATACACGTGATGAGGACTCCCAGTAGAACTCCTCCAACCGCAGCCCCAATGACGATCGGCAAGTTGTCGGGGCATTCTGAAATCATTTCCATCAAAACTTTGATTCGAGCGAGAAACGATCCCCTACCTCCTTCTGGTGCCATGCTTGTATACTTTTCTCCAGTTGTTGAGCCTATGTCTGTTGATTTTGTAGTTAAATCATGAATAGTTAATAATTGATTATTCAATTTACTCGTTGATTCGTCTATTTATTGGTAATAGTTAAGTTTCCGTGTGCATGTAAGTCAATGCTCAATACATGTAGTAGGCCTGATGAGGCAGATTTATTACACACAGAAACATTGTCACATTAAATAATTTTTGAATACGTCCTACTTGAGGTTTGATAAATTTCTCCATTTTATTTATTTTAATTTATTTTTTATTTTTGCTGTTGTTTCGGCTAAATCACGAAGAAATATTGAAATTGCAGTTTATAAACGTCCTTAAATGAAAGAAATTTAAATTATAAGTTTTTGCATGCATGTTACTTTTATTATGAAATAAACGTGATTTAAAATTTAAACCAACGTTCTATAATTTTCCCGATGCAGTGCACAGGTAATTTTTACCATAATAAATATCAGATACTTACATGGATCTAGTAACTGTTTTTCACATATGTAATAGTATTCCAGAGTGCATTTTGTGTCCCGCCAGAATCCATCTTTGTCCATCCGAGCACAATATTCCCCATCATGACCAGATGGTTCCCCTGGTCTCCAATTGGGCCAAAATTCAAAAGAATTGATCGAGAAGCCTCCAAACCATGTCCATCCATCTAACACACAGTCTGCAATATCACAAGACTTATCTTCTTCCTCTGATTTCCATAATCCGATCCACGCATCGTAATTTGGATGTCTGATGGACAACACGAATAACGTTTAACATGTGATGTCGGATTTACGATGTATGTAACGTATACTCACACGTGATTCAGTAGATCGACCAGAAATTTGTTTTCGGCTTCATATTCAATGACGGCCAAATGAGAGTCCATTTCCTGACATGATTTGTTCGCATTGTTTCCATTGTCTGTTGTGTGACTGAGATAAACACACGCATCTCTCCACCTATGCCATCCAATTGGGCATTCTGCTGAAACACGATCGTGTATATATACTTTACCTTGTGCATCAGGGACAATACAAACTGTATCAAGTCAATATAAACATCGAATTATTTTAATTAATTATTTCACCCCGTAATTTTTTTTTTTTTTTAGAGGGTTGGTGTTTTTTATTTCTTGGGGTGAAATCAAGCAGAATCTATAGACGCGTTGACGCTCGTTCGCAGTGGAAAGATATTATACATTTATATTTTAGATTAATTAGCTGTAATTCAACAAATTAGCGTGAATTGAATTATAAACTATATTTGACTGTTTGTACATATTATAATTATGGGCTAAATAATCATGTACAAGGCAAATTTGGTTTACGTCATAATAAATCGAGTTCTAGTACATGTACATATTAACCATTTACATTGATCAGTGTCAGATCACTCAGATGCGTACGAAGATCCTCTCTCTTACCTTGTGAGCGAACACTTCCTAGAACTGCCAACAGTATGCATGCAACTTTTAACGTCAAATCTGACGCCATTCTTCCCTTAATGTTGGCACTTCGAGCACTGCACACACTTAGTCAATGTCAACGAAGAAACCTCGATATTCCGATCTGATTTCTCATGTACAACATTCGTCTTATTCGCCGTGGCTCGGAATTTTTTTCTGTTTGCGAGTTTCGTTAGAGATTGAGACTCAGGTCTGCGTTTTATAGTAATTATTTGGGGTGTTGGAGTTACATGCTTGTATACTCATTCGCTTAAAGATTGTGCCCTGGTGTTGACCCATTTATTTCAGCTCTGAATGCGATATGTCTCAGTGAATATAAATATATAAATTTAAGGATGGAGCACGTCTGCGTTACTGGCATCTGGTTTACGAGTCAAACGTTATATGAAATCACTTGAGGCCTTAAGACGTATCTACGACTCAACGTCTGCTGGTCATCTAAATTTAAGAGGCTTAATCAAATGATAATGATAATCACATGTCACACCTCCGACACCCTTATTGCTGTGTTCACTGCTGGTATGCTTAATGCACGTCTGAGGGTGGTGGACATTTCAATCAAGATATATGGGGGGCTCATATCCCTAGATGTCTCCTGTCTCGACGATCTAGGTTTGAAATGAAGGTCATTGATCGATTCTTTAGAGCTTACATGAATGTCAATGTGCATCAAATCATCAATAAAATCACCCATTGCTTGTCAAGCGGTCACTCCCAACCAAACAAAGATAATTATTTAGTGTTTAGTATTTTTTATTTTGTGGTCATTTTCATTGGTTCAGAGAACTATTGATAGGATATTAATTTTGGTTATTGCAGACATAGCAGTTTTCTATTAAACATTGATATGAATATTGATTGATGAAATGAGATTTGATTCTTTTTGAAAATGAGGCTATTGAATGAGTTGATGAATATGAGAGAAGATGGCGTGGGAATGGGTTGACGGTGTTGGTAATTGAATAGCGAAGACCCAGTTGGAAGAATTGGTGTCGATGCAAATGGACCCGCAATCGATCATCTCCTCGTCCAGCACTGATAAAAGTGCTGAAATAATTCGGAAGTACTCCACTCTTCCACTTATAATATAATTTTAATTCAAGGAGCTTTTGCAGATTCTCAATTTTAAGAAGATTTGTTAGTTTGAATAGAGGTTCTGTGTGTGCGTTATATTTGGATTTTGTGATTGTTCTGATTGCTTTCTTTTGTTGTTTTATTAATGTGTGTATGTGGTGACTTTTTGACCAGGTGAAAGCGCCGTATGTGATGTGATAAGAAACTTGTGATCAATTTGTGGAATCTGCCCGATATGCCACAAGAGGAGAGTTTGTGGAGTAGGATAGCACACAACGTCAAAGGCCTTTTATCCTGTTCTATCTTCTTATGACATTTTTACGTATCGGCAAAATTTGATGAAACAAAAATATCATAAAAGGATTGTGGGACGCGTTCTTGCGTGACCGTTACACCTACTTAGGATTCATCTATTTCAATAAAACTTAGTACACAATAATACGAAAATGTGAAATTAGTTTTTGATTAAGCGCACAACTACCGATATCACTGTCAAAGGCTCATTTTTGGTCCCAAAAAGTTTGATTTGTAGGCTTCTAATAACATTTTCTCACAGCATCTGATCGCTGATTTTAATTAGGCACACAGCCCTTCGTTTGGTTTTGATGTGATGAAAATTAAATGGAATTCTATGGAAAACAATTTTAGTTAACATGAAACATGCGTTCGGAAGGTGCTTAAAAAATACCTGCCCATAATTTCATCATTCCATCAAATGGTTACACAGCCATAAACACTAATTATTTCACCACTTATGTTAAATACTTGAATTATACAGAAAAAAATATATACCTAAGGCATCTTGTAAAAATGTATATTAATTCACTTTAACATAAACAATATTGAAACTGTCTGTCTATTCGTCTTCAACTTGGGTCTTCTCAATTTACTATGTAAACCTGTGCAAAAACACCAAGAGGCGGTATAAATTTAAATGTTTATATTTTAATTGATAATTTCAAAATAAATACGCAAATAAAAGTAAATTTAGAATTAAATCATTTAACTAACCTATAATAGACAGGATGTCTTCCACATTTGCTTTATACAATGAAATATGATTGGTAAAGTTTATCTAAAGTGGTACTATTAGTAATACTGGCACTTTGGCAACTCTCCCTCCTCTCCTGCTCACTGCATCCTACTGCGCCTGTATTGTCCGTGGTAGATGTGCGGAGGTTGGAAGTCCGTTGTGGATGTCCCTAGAGTACTGCCAGTTCTGTTCTTTTAAATCCTTCTCTTTAATTTCACACATGCCAAACTTGGCGAGTATCGGCCTAATTTACTCCGACCTTCGACCAACACGCGCCAGATTACAACACAATTTTTATTTACTTTGTGACACTTAAATTCCAAAGAGACATCCGTAAATTTTAAACAAATATTTTCTACACTAACATAGATAAAACATACAAGGGATACAAACAAATTTGAATTTCAACTTAAGTATAAATCTGGGAAATATAAAGAAATTAATTAAATGTGTATTTTAATAGTCTTATCTGATAGTAGGAGCTTCATCCCTTACTGTTGCTGCCTTAATAATTGTCCTTACTGATAAGTTTGTACAAGTTATTGATTTTACCCATATAAAGACAATTAAGAGGTTGCTGGGCGTGCTCCCTTCTGGGCCTCATTTGATTCTTTTATAATAATTTCATCAACATGTTAGAAACACATGTATTTTATTATTATTATTTTTTATTGGTTTGGTGCGTTTATGAGGAAACTATTGCAGATATCCAGTGAAGATTACTAGTCTAAAATTGATTTTGAATTTGGGCGTAAATCAGGAGTTTGCTGCATTTTGGCCAAAAGCCGACATCTGCGTCATTCATATTGGCGCTAGAGGGGATCACGAATTCAGTGCTTGCAATTTTTATCTGAAAAGTTAACCTATATTCAAGTCAAATTTCAACCTTCTGTAATAACGCGTTCTAACTTTTGGAACAACCCTCGTATATGTTATAGGATTATTGTCATCGTCCAAGTGGTCACCCCTTCGATATCAGTGCAAAAGGTTCATCGCTAATGGTGACCATAGCTCTTTGATGGCTCACGTCACGTCACATGTCACCCTTCGGGGATAATTAATTACCAGTGGACTCAACCGTTATGGGTCCTCCCTTGACCATCTCTCCCAAATGAACTCAACATGATTCCACGATCCTGCCTCGTCACCAGAAATCTCCTGGGTCGGCCTTCCACTGCACCTAAGGTCGACGGGGGCAAACGTATGGTGACAGATTATATACATTGTAAGCCTGTAACCTTTTTGTGGTTCACTATGTGAACTCGAATTTACATTTCACCAAACTCATTCACCAATGAATGAACACC
Source organism: Capitella teleta (assembly GCA_000328365.1). NCBI lineage: Eukaryota > Metazoa > Annelida > Polychaeta > Capitellidae > Capitella > Capitella teleta. The sequence continues at coordinate 138,715 of KB309380.1, forward strand.
TAGTTGGATGAAGTTTGACCATGAACTCTTGAGTGGCTGTAAGTGCTCGTTTGATGTACTCTCCATTGGGAACAGAGATACGAGAACGCATTTATGCGGGGTTTACGAAGCAAGGCACACGTGATCAATAATGCCCAGTGTTGTGTGCGAGGCCCCGTGGCACCCATCACACCCATTGTTGATTAAACTCAACGAACCCCTTCAGGTACAGATCATCAAATGCGATCACGGAACAGCGCCGCAGAGAGAAGGGGTAGAGGCACATGCAATTGCAAATCTACTAAGTAAGTCAGTACTGAGTAAACCAGCAGGCGAAAAATCAAGCCCCCCTTCCCCCCTGTTATTTGATTCCACACAATGTCCTTGAGTATCAAGCGTTCAATTGAACAATTGAAGCGGACCTCTGAATGTATTGAAGTGGTACAACTGATAGAGAATGCATCTAAAAGAAAATTCGCCTTTTGATTGACATATTTTTAGACAATGTACATTTGCACCGCGACGCAAACGGCACATGTCGATTTCTCTCATGTTGTTCATTTCATTCTTTTGGTTCTGGATTTCCGTAAACATGAGTCGAGGTTATTTGCCGGCCCTTTAAAAATACGCTTTCTGTGGACTCATTCCTAGATACATCGAAATTGAGAGGTTTAAAATTTAGCTTTCTTCTCGAGTTCAATTTCAGACTGTAATGACGTGACCAAAGTAATTTTCCTATTGGTAACAATGGGAGCCGTCAAGCGAACACATATGTGAGCGTCCACGGCAAAACAGGTCACATGGGTCGGGATAAAATTTTTGAGTTTGAGGCATCAGCGGACAGCTGACACTTTCCTGAATATTTTGGTGCAAAAATCATGTAGATATCTCAAGGGGTTGCAAAGTTATGGCGTTTTGAAGTTCGAAACTTCAAAAACCATCATTTTGAGAAATTCGCGATTGAAAGTCTAGATTAATGTTATTAATATTCATTTAGGCATATTTCAGGCCACAGGTATCATATCACGATGAAATTTGAGATGCCTGTTTTCCTCATCCTGGTGCTTATTACATGCAAGTTTCATAGAGATTGAGCTTCAGCAAAAAAAGTTACAATGTATTACAATAATTATAAGGGACACCAGTTTCCGACTGAAAAACATGAAAAATTACAGAATCCGAAACTGAAGATAACCGAAGAGAACTGATATATAATTTATTTGATATTCAGGCTACAGTAAGAACAATTAAATTTGATTCTCCTGGGGTAGAGGTGGAGGTGGAGGAGGAAATGGAGGAGGCGTGCCATTATCGTTCTCGTCACTGTCAGACCTAGCATCGGAACTGAAAAAAAGAGAGCATAATGTAATGAATATGTATGTAAGCTAATAACAATTAAATTTCACTATTAGTATAAGAATTTCTATAAGTTCGATTCGTCCTTTTTACTGATGGCTTAATTGGGGGATAAGGGTAAAGGCGGGCCTTTATCCTCGTCACTAGTAGGGCCAACAGCACACTCAATACATACCCATAAATAAACTTGAAGGCCGAGATGCATGTTGATAGTTCATGGATGCTCTCTCTTCTTCTGGCGCTTCAGCTTCGAACTGCACGTCATGTCAAACACCTTGATTCCAGTCGGAGATGCATCACATTCTGTTCACCTTGTTGTAGACTTAGGTTGAAAAAAATCACTAGGAATAGCTAATTCACAATATGGATAGGCAGCCATGTCCATTTTCATGTTGGCCATCTCTTCAGGTGTGAATAGCTGACTGCCAGGACCATTTCAGAAGTGCTGGCAACTGCATCTGGAGAAAAGAATTGTACATATAAGCATCCCAGTAAGAGTTAGAGTAAAATGCACATCTGTGGGTTGATTGCCACGTACTGGCGCCGGTCATAATTACTACTATTACTACTACAACTAAAAATGATAATAATAATATTATTATAATTATAATAATATTATTATTATTACTATTTAATAGTCACATTAATAATTATGTGTTGCTCGAGTAATAACTATAATAGTCATTAATTCATTACCGTAATAATTAATATAATAGGCTTTTTAATAGTAGTAATAATAATGAAAATATTTTATTTATGTTGCTCGAGTTTTAAAATATGCAAATGTGTTCCCAAGCGAGTTTAAAACAGCATGCATGCAGGTGGAAAGATATACTACACTCAAGTAATGAAGTATATAGCTGACATACTACAGCGAGCCCAATGGGTCTCGCCCGAGAATCTGTGCTATGAAGTATACAACTGACAACACAGTGAGTGCACTAAGTTCATCTTCATCATTCAATGATTCATGACTTACATCAAAACATCATTTAACATGAGCCCTTCAAATTTGTTCAGTTTAAGTATAATTGAGGGAAATTACACTGTATGGCTTACCTGAATTGCCGGGCTATCAGTCGTAGCAAGCAGTTCGATCCATCTGCACTGAAGGCGATTCCTATCTTCAGTGTGTCACACTGACCCGTGCTGACAGTCCCTTCAATAATCATCCATTTTTTGATTTTTATTTTAACTCCTTCAGTCCTTGTGGCTTGTGACAAGAACCCGAGTGTTGTCACCGCCGGGGGCCTTAGAAGTTCCAAATCACAGTCACAATCGTCGTCCGAGTCCGGTTCCTTGTCGTCATCTTCATTAATCCAGTATTCGTCTATCAAATCATACACTTTTTGGTGATTTTCAGTTGAAGAACTGAAAACCCCGCGAGTTTGTCTTGCATCTCGAGAGAAATGGGTCGAGTCATGGGTTCACGACCCCGGCTCAACCAATCAGTGAGCGAGCTGGTTCATTTACATATATTTTAGGTCAAACTGCGGATAATATCTACGACATAGTGCTTCTATTTTAAGCTTTCTGCTTCTTTCATTTTATTTAATACGTGACGTAGGACTGCATTATAAGAGAGTTCCCTTGCAGATCTTCTCATTGAAATAAAATATGGCGGGTTTCGCTGAAAAACTACTGGCGATCCGGGGGGTCAAAACCCATGATAATCGGCCATTGTTTCGGACTTTTTTCTATAATGCCTAGAGGGTGCTGTGGAAAATATCAAT
>KB309387.1:0-15661 GCA_000328365.1 Capitella teleta
TGGGACTATAAGCATCAGCAATTAGCAGCATTCACGGAATGGAAGGCTTTCTTAGAAAGCTATTTAGTCATTCATAATGTTGACGAAGCAAAGAAATGGCACTAAATTCTACTATATGTTGGCACAAAAGGACGTGACATTTGGGAGACGTGGCAATTAAGCCCAAATCAGAAGACGGATTCATCTGGCATAATCAAGAAATTTGAAGAACACCTCATAGGCACTCCAAATAAGTGGATCAGCAGGCTAGAAATAGCTTTGATCACTCAACATGAGAATGAGTCGATCAATGATTTTGCATGTCGACTCAAGTCCAAAGCTAAATCTTGCAAATTTGTGGTTGGAAATGATGACCAAATCACATTCCAGTTGATAAAGGGTGACAAGTCTGTCGATATTCAGCGTAGATTGATTGCTAAAGGCAATGATTCAAATATAGAACCAGAAATGAAATGTGCTATCGAATGTGAAGCAACCCAGCACAACATGTTGTCATTTTGCAAGCCCTCAACCCACATTGACACGATGAAATCCTTCACTCAAGGGAGCAAGACCTGTCATTTTTGTGGGAAGCCTCATCCACTGCGACAGTGCCCTACCTATGGAAAGAAGTGCTGGAAATGCTATGCCATGAATCACTTTGCTGAAGTGTGCAAAAACAAGTCAAGCCAAGCGGAGCAAGCAAAGTCAAATAGCCGTCCAAGACGAAAGTCGAAATCGTCGAGGATCAATGCTGTAAGTAGAAACAACGATGTCACTGATTAATCATTATTGGACTGCGAAGAGATAATCGTCAACAGCATCAGCCATGATCAAAACGTCAGGGGTCGATTCCAGAAAGAAACTCAACTTTGCAACTTAAGTTAAGTCCTCAAGGCGTTAAGTTTTCAGGTTAAGTCAATTCCACGAACGCATTTTTGCTGAATTTAACTTAAGTAGCGTAAATCGGATTTGGCTATCTGCCAAGAAATGTATAACACATGATAGGAAATTTGATCAGTGGTAAACAAACCTTGCAACATGACTTTTATGAACTGTTTATGATTTTTCCAAAACTCTATGGAAAACGAAAGCATCACAAACGCGAAATAGCATCGTTGATTCCTAATCATAACGCAACAAGTGCTTTTTTTCCGCTTTACAGTCATAACGTTTTTTGTTTTGTTTTTTCATAACGCTTCTATCATTATTATTATTATTATTTTTTTTTTTTTTTTTTTTTCATGACGCTTCCAGAGCATTGCTCCTGTCTGGAAGGCTCCTTCTAGGTGTTGACACAATAGCATTAATCCTGCGTCTTCTGATCGGCGCCATCTTGAATTCACTAAATTTGATTTAAGTCAAGTGGAGAGGTCACTTAAGTTTTGCAGGGTCTAGAGGACTTAAGTTTGTTTCTGGAAATGTTTTAGTCAACTTAACTCCTCTCAAACTTAATTTTACCACTTAAGTTTCTTTCGGGAATCGGCTCCAGACAATCAGTGATAGCCAAGCTGAATATCCAACCCCCAGATGTGTCAAGAAGAATCACACTCAGAGTCAAAGCAGACACTGGAGCATATGGTAGCATCATGCCCATTTGTTGTATGCAGCAGATATACCCGAATAAAGACGATCGCCGCAAGGTCATACAGCAAAGCAGAGCGACTTTAACAGCCGTCAATAGATCAGCAATTCATCTTCATGCAATTGTGAATATGCCCGTCCAGTTTGATGACTTTACTTGGATCACATCTGTGTTCTATGTATGTGAAACGGATGAACCTGCCATCCTATACTGCGATGCCTCGGAGAAGTTGGGAATATTTAAAGTGAAGAAGAGCCACAACATATCAGCAGTGAGAGATACAGCAGCTGGTAAGCAGATCAAAGACACTGATGACCTTCAAAGAGTCCACAGGTAACGTCTGGTTGGCCAGAAAACGTATCAGCCGTCCCCAAGAGCATCAGGCAGTACTAGTCTGTGAGAGACTGCGTCTCAGTCGAAGAGGAGTACTGCTCCTTGGAAACAGATTGATCATACCAGAGACAATGCAGAAGGAGTACCTGGACAGAATACACTCCGGACACTTGGGCATAACTAAGTGCCAGTTGAGAGCAAAAGAAAGTGTCTACTGGTCGAAGATGCTAACAGATATTGAAGCTCGTGTATAAGCATGTATCTTTTGCTTTCAGAATGCCAGAAACCAGACAGCAGAGCCAATAAGAGCGCATGAACAGCCAACGAAACCATGGGAAGTCATGTCAAGCGATTTGTTTGAGCTTGATAGCCAACACTACATACTGGTGGTTGACCACTACAGCCGTATGCCGTTTGTGAGACACCTGGAGATGACCACCGTAAGCAACATAGTTATCAAATACTTAATACTGAATCTTCTTGAGTTATTGATCACCTCAATCTCACTGTATATAAAGACTAGCAATTGGAATAAATATAGCTCGCACACAGCTCTGGGTCATCTCTATATAACAGTAATGACCAAGATTGCAATATTAAAGACACATTTTGTGACATTTTGACAGTTGGTACAAGACCAGCTAATTTGTCGATGCATTGGACTTTTATAACATGGGAGCGGATCAGTTTTGGCCAAAAAGCTGTCGATAAGTGAATTTGTCTGTGTAATGAGTGTGTTGATGCAATCAGATTTCGCTATACCAGAACTTATACAGTCAGACCTCGGTAATCCGGCCCCGACCATTCTTAAGAGAACAACCGAATTAACGTATTATATTTCAGACCATAAAAAGCCCATGCCATTGCATCTGATCAGTGTCATATTTTACTACATATACCCTTAGGAATAAATTTAACTAGGAAGGTTTACGCTATTTTACTGGTGATTGCATCACATACTAATTAGTAACAGGACAGTTTATTGATGTCAATTACTGAACAATGGTCATTGGGCTCTATTTTTATGCAAGGGGGTAAAGGGATTAGTACCGGGTCTCTGAGTTTTATTTCCACCCGGTTTGATCTCCATTTGATTGCTTTCCACTTGAGATTCCCATCAAAATCAGTTTATTTTGCTTCTGACAGACAGCTGAATAAATATACGTAGTAAAGAATTAATTAAAAATAACATAGGAGACTGGTGAAATGGTCCTTTGGTGAACGTCAGCCTCCTTGGGAAATAATGTAATTAAAGTCACACACACGTGACTTGAATCATAAAAGATTGCTCCTAACGAAAAATATTTTCCACTATCTATCACATATATTTTTTCTGTACTTGAGTTGTGGGCTTAATACAGTAAAAGCTCGTTACAACGACATGTTTGGTTTCGGGCAAATCGGTCGTTGTAACGAATTTGTCAGTGTAATGAATTTGGCCCATAACATCAATTGACATCAATAAACTGACCGTCATGATGGTGACGTTATGATTGTCACTTTATAATGCCTATTGGTTTACTGTACGTAGTGTTACCTAGCATGCATACTGTGTCGTAACAAGGAAGAAAAATTTTATGGATTTGAAGGATAATTTAGGCCTTTCATATTTATTTCTTGAAGAAATCAAACATTGTTTTCTGCTTCTTAACATTAGTGCGTTTATATTCAATATCTTTTAATAATGACAACATAGCAGTTAGATGTTTTTCAAAGTTTCTGTTCTCTTCATAATTTCGAATTATGCTCTGTTGCTGGAGTTCATTGGAATATTCATAGAGTATTTTTCCAATCATCGGCAACGATCAAAGGACTTTTATCTTTGGTAATCAAAACAAACAATAACGATTTGAAAGCCGACAAAGGCGACTGCTACCTATCGGTTGCTTTAATTGAGCGGGAGATGTGCATTTCACTCTTTGTGTTCAGCGTCGGCATTCACAGCTTTAATCCTTTCATCTGAGCTGTTTACCAACAAACCCATTTGAATTGAATCTTTGATATTTTTACAAAGGCCTTAAGCAAACATTGCAACAGTTAATAACCTGCCGACAACATCAGAACTTTAATTCATGTGAGTCGTGCGTCGTGGGTCAGTGAACATCGGAGACAGTCGCGTGTCTTTGAACATGAGCGACCTCAAGGCGACGGCCTGTCGTTGTAATGAGTTAGATTTCAATGTTAAAAGTACATTTGTTTGGCGTTTTGCCTGTCAGTGTCGGAACAGTGAATTTTGTCAGTGTGTCGGGCTTTTAACATAGTGGCAGATCGGTTTCGACCAAAAAGCTGTCGATAAGTGAATTTGTCAGTGTAATGAGTGTCGTTGTAACGAGCTTTTACTGTATAAGAATAAGGATATATTATCTGATTATAAGGTGCTGAGACAGCTAGTTACCTCTTTGGCTCAGTGGTAGAGCATTGGACATTCAATCGTAGGGGTTCGATTCTCCTGGGTGATTACATACCAAGTCTTAGTTTGGGGCTTGAAATGGAGACCTTATATAATATTTGTTATTCATATACCATATAAATATTTGTTATTTATGGGCAGCACTTTGAGCACGGTCGATTGAGCACGGTCGATTGTGGGAGGGGGGGGTGACATCGTGAGGGGCCCTGTTCATATACTCACATTACAGACTAAGGAATGATAGAACACAGCTCTCAAGTATGGTTACCCTCAACAAAAAGAGATATTTACTCAATCGAATCTGATCAGAGGTCAATGACCAAATATATTTGTTTTGAATTTAACGAAATATCTTATTCTAGTCGCTTTAAAGAACTTCATATTTTACCTTTATCTTATCAGAGAGAATTTATTGATCTTATGTTTATTTTTAAATATTTTGAAGGTCATATTAATGTTGATTTCAGCAATGAAGTCATAATTTTATACAACACGCATATTCTTAGGATAAGATAAGATAACATAAGATTATCTATTTTTAAACATCATTTACTTGATTTTTGTTTCTCCAAATTGGATCATCATTTTAATGTTTTTAACTCTTGCACCATGACGTCATTTTTTGATACTCTGGTTTTTACCATTTCACTTGGTCGTTTTTATTTCCCATGACAGTATTATTTTTACTTCATTATCATTTTTATTAATTTTCATTATAATTTTTTTCCACCAAAATTACTTTTTTTATGTGAATAATTTTTTTGTGAGCCATGCCTTTTATTATTCACTGTTGTTGTTTTATGACATGAATTTTAATAAATAAATAAATAAATAAATAAATAAATAAATAAATAAATAAATAAATAAATAAATAAATAAATAAATAAAAATAAATAAATAAATAAATAAATAAATAAATAAATAAATAAATAAATAAATAAATAAATAAATAAATAAATAAATAAATAAATAAATAAATAAATAAATAAATAAATAAATAAAATAAAATAAAATGATAGGGCTCTATAGTGCACCAAGTGACAATTCATGTTCAGCATGCTTTGGGAACTTTGGATAAAATCAGACATATACTCAACATGAATTATGCACATTTTTTGAAATCTCAGCAACGGTTTTGTGTGACCAGCATGTTATTCTTCAAGGTGAAACGGCTGTGAAAGGAGTTGTGACTTATGGCCATTTCACTGGCATCATTCAGAGTCCTATCGTTCATTGGCAGTAGGAGGAAATTGCTTCTGCACCAGTCCCTCGCCCATTCAATACTCTCCAAAATTTTGGCAGAGAACTTGAGAAAAAATCAGATTCCAATGTTGCCAGTTGCTCCCCATCATCAATGCCTGGTGCTCTCCCACTTGGTAGCTCTTTCAGTGCCTTCTCTACTTCTCTTCTTGTGATTGGAGGTTCTCTAGGCTCCTGGCCAGGGGGAAAACATGTCTATTTCTACTTCCGATCATTTAAGACTTTTAAGATCGATTATTCTCAAATACAAATCCCACATAACCAGCAACCCGCCGAACTTTCTACAATCTACATCATTTAATAATAAATCGAAATTTTCGATTTGGACAACATAAGCATACTACTATGACCTAATTTCATGACAATTAGGGCAAAATTTTAGGGTTCTTAATGTAATTATCGCTTTATTATGCTTTTCGCTATCCCGATTTAATCCCTTAAACTGAACCAAAGTCTATTTTGTTTCCGAAAAACCTGGAGAAGTACAATATCGCCATGCCACGTCGGATCCATTACGTCATGATCGAGCAATTGGTCGACCCCCCCTCTCGACTGGAAATGACGTCACGTAGATTTAAGCCGCCATATTAGTTCTATCACTGTTGTTCCTACTGCGTATGCTGCGGGGCGTTTTCTGCTGTTGAGCTGCGCTAATTTCTTCCTGGTGCTCTGAATATTCCCTTGTTGCAGTAGATTTTACTTTAGTCTTCACAATGAACCCAGGCTCGAATCCAGAATAGTAAGTTTGTCCTCATCCGAGACTGTGAAATAGGTTTTTGAGACGCATTTTCAGTCTGCGTCAACGTCATCATTATCATATCATATGACAAAAAAATTCCGTATTGTCAGCCCTTTAAATATGAATACCCTGCTTATAATCCCCTCTATTGACCGTTGTAGGGCCCATTGTTTATTTTGAGCCTTTATGTCTCTGTTCTGTTGCGCATTTTGCTTGCTGTCGCGACGTTTCGTGACCCTATTCATCTTCATCTATGATCTAGTCATTTCAATGATTGGTACACTTGTCATATTAACCCGGACCCACGAACGCGGAAGAATACATTCAACATAAGCCAAGTTAAATGGTTGTCACATGACACAATAAAGCCACGTGCTTCTCCAATACCACACATCTTATCAGGTCACGAGGTCACATTATAATATTATAATGACCTAGCATTCACCGTGCTTATAATGCACACATAACTCAACACCTTTATCAAATTCCGTGCTGGAGCAATCGGATAAACCGGTGCTGCTTTGAGGTGTACGGTCCGAGATCGGATCCCGTCACAAGTCAGTTTATCAAAATTCAAAGCGCCCTTTTTAGAGCGATGGCGGGACCCTCCCCCCAATTGCATGATTTGAGGTCCGGGTTGATATGACAAGTGCTCCCAATGATTTCTTGAATTTTCTGATTGTTGCTATTTTTGTGACTCACTCACTCACTCACTGAGTCATAAGTCGTTTTCACTTCGAGTGAATGAATGTATTAATTGATCCCATCATCAAACTTAATAATCAATATTTTAATCTATTCATTAGTCTATTCATTATAACCCCAAGGTTACACTTAGTGGAAAGGGTATTAGGGAAGTAGGTCACTATTGTGTGCCAGTTAATCAAGCCCTGAGGTATCTTGGTGAATAACATTGTAGAACCTTTGCATGACAGTTATGCTGTATCTATATGATTCTGAATTGAATTCCTAAATGGATAAAATTAGAGCTGGGCGAATAGTGCTTCAACCTGGATACATGGATAATGAATATCGTGTTACTAGGTATACGGACAAGGATATTTATGCCCAAACACAGGAGCATGCATCTGCAGCGTAACACGCTGTGAGTGCTAAAGCCACGCTCTACCTGCAGCAGTTAAAGACAAGTGACCTTGACCTACTGCTGTCATCCTTCTTGCTTCTTGTACAATTCTTTTATTAAAATGTTCAGAATCAGTTTCAAGAGTCATTGCACATGCAGACAGCTCGCTTGCCTGTCGATTTCACGGAGGCGAATTATAACCCCCAAGATGTAAGGACAGTGAGGTACACTTTGTGCTACATTGTACACTTTCAATACACATGATTTGGAAATGTACAAACTTAGTAACTTCATGAGGCGCAAGTCAATTCATGACAATTGTTCTGTGAAAGTTTGAAATAATTCTAGTCGCTAGATCGCCAAGTACATGTACTAGTCTATATTAACTGTACATGTCTGATCAATTTAAAACATGGTTCAAGGTGGAGAAAGGGGTGAAATTCACTGCTGTTTGTTCACACGTAAACTGCAATTGACAAAACTGTCACATGTTGAAAATTAAGCACTAAAGGACATAGTCAACAACACATGATTACCTCAACATTTGCATGGTGACTGAAGAGATTCAAGGGCATAGAATTTTGTTTTATTAAAACAAATCAGAATTAGCGCATTGTTGACATCGTAGGGGTGTTATCATTTAGTTATGGTAATTGACATCGCTCAGCTTCAGTGAGCAGCGCTTGTGTGCGGAATGGCTGTGTGTTACGCTCACTGTGCGCTCGAAATGGACACTATCCATGTTTTAACTATCCATGCGGAAACACAGACAGAAACAGACAGAAACACAGATAGTACCGGGTAGTACTGAACACAACCAATATCCGATGGATCACGGATACAGATACTGGCCCAGACCAAGTTAAAATGCTCATTGCTCTGCATGCACTTCCTGGCTGTAATATGGGTTAAGTCAGTAAATGTTCAATTTTGTATTTTAAATGCTCACAGGTATAAAATGCTCATAGCAGTTATGTTTTCAATAGGCCATATATACCATGGTATTAGGCACAGGTGCAATCGACTACGCATGACCAATCATGACCTGTTGTAAACATTTGATTCTCCATAATTTATTCAGTTTGAGCTTCGATTAATTTAGTAATTTTATTATGCGTGGATAGGCTCGGGCGATAATTAAACAAAAATATCATGATGATTTTCCTGAATTTATCGCGATAATTACTTCACCAGTGGGTGTATGATGCAAAGTACCAATGAAAAATTATAATTGACAGATTGCAGTCTTAGCGCAAATACTCAATACATGTATTGCAAGAAAATTGAACTTGATTTTTATACCTCTAAGCCACCTCCATGTGTTAATAGAATTTCAAGCTTTTGTTTGCCATTTTAAGTTAATTGCAATATAGTATATGAAGTTCAGTTAAATATAATAAAATATTGAAGCTTTAATATTTCTATGTCCGCTGAAAATACCCTGCGCAGCCTGAATGCCGAGGTATCAAAACCCACACTATTCTTCAGATTTGCCAATCGTGAAATCTTACATAGTGCATCCATTAACTTGTGTCTTTCAGCTATGCACTGACTTTATAACAGACCTCACAATTGCTCATGATTGAACTCATGGCTAAATTTTATTATAAAAATGTGTTTCAGAGCCTGGAAGTAACATAATTTTTCAACTTTGAAATTATTGTTATTATTAATTTAAATTTATTTTTTTCAATTATCAATACTTATCGTTGAGGAAAATTATCAATATCAAGTTTGGTAATTATTGCAAATATCAAAAATATCACCCAAGCCTATGTGTGGGTGTTGACCTCAGCAAACATAGGAATATAGTATCTTGAATTTATCTTTCATTTTCAGTGTAGAGCTTTGTTTACTCTCTCACATGCAAATCCATTCCTTTCTTATTCTTAGCATGAATCATTCTCCTGCGTGGTTATGCACAGAGGCAAACATGGTTATGAGTCATGTCCCCAAATGGATCTCAGATCATCAATGACATGGCCACTGCCACACCATCACCAATACCTTCAATATATAGTCGCCACCCTCTTCATTATTCTAGATATTCAACCAGCATGGCTCTCAATAAATCACCTCTGGCGATCAAAATTGAATATTTGAAACAGAAAGAATTATCAATAGGCAGCCCACATTTTTGTGGTACAAGATTCAGCAGCTCTACTAGTCGATTACCTCGTTATGAAATTGATTAGTATGGAAGCAGACTACAGTGTTTGAATTATGGATTGTTAACAGTTGATATATCTTTGCAGCGACTACCTATTCAAGTTACTTTTGATTGGTGATTCTGGAGTGGGGAAATCATGCTTGCTCCTTCGTTTTGCCGTGAGTTCCAAGCAGAAAGTTTTGATGATCTCAGAATTGACTTTTTCATTTTTCTTTTCTATAGGATGACACATACACAGATAGTTACATTAGCACAATTGGTGTGGATTTCGTGAGTATTTTTTAAGATTTGTAATCTGTGATTCATGTTCAACCTCTGCCCAATCCCTAACAGCAATCAATGATTCATGTGCATATTGTGTAACTCTTTAGCAACCATTGATCAACTGCTCATCTTTTATGTGTTGAGCGTACTCCGATTGATCATTTAGATAGCAGTGTGCATATTCCACTTATTCTACAAATCTTTATCTTTTCTCTTTACAGAAAATCAGAACAATAGAGTTAGATCGCAAGACCATCAAATTACAAATTGTGAGTATTTGTTTAAATGTCATGGTTAATGCATACAATGTTGTATTGGCATTTCGAGTACATTTTTGAGATTAATTATCATTGTCGTTAGTTGGCTTCCTTGAAAGCCATCTGATCAATCAGACAACTCTATCACTGGTACTCAAAAGCAGAATGGATTTTGAACCTCACATGCACTCACTCGATCATCGCCCTGACAGACGGATAGATTAGTTTGATCGATATTTGCACCACTTTAATTTCGGTTTAACTGAAAGGTAATGTCATTCTAAAATGAATGGGGAAATTTTATGCAATGCTACCATATTGTGCTAGTGTAATTGTGTTGCTAATTTTCTGTGTTGTTTCAGTGGGACACTGCCGGTCAGGAGAGATTCCGCACCATCACATCCAGTTACTACAGAGGGGCACATGGCATCATTGTAGTGTACGATGTCACAGATCAGGTGGGCATATAGGCTTGCTGGCAGTGTGTGGTGATTTTACCGTATTGTTTCATTAGGAATCCTTCAACAATGTGAAACAGTGGCTACAAGAAATTGATCGTTACGCCAGTGAGAGTGTCAACAAACTGCTCGTGGGAAACAAGTGTGATTTGACCACCAAGAAGGTCGTGGATTACACAACGGCAAAGGTATTTTACTTAATCTCAATATTGTAGCATTCCGTTCGGAAGGACGATGCATAATTATTACTTATATTATATTACTTATTATACTTATTACTTAATTATATATAATTTGTAATTTGATGGTCTTGCCATCTAACTCTATTGTTCTGATTTTCTGTAAAGAGAAAAGATAAACACTGGACAGCAAGAATTTAAGTTTTAAAAAGCGAAATGTCAAGGAGCTTTGTATAATTTGAGGTTTGTTTTTTGTAGGAGTATGCTGACCAGTTGGGCGTGCCTTTCCTGGAGACGTCAGCCAAGAATGCCACCAATGTTGAGCAGGCGTTCATGACGATGGCCGCTGAGATCAAGAACCGTATGGGCCCAGTGGCCGCTGCCGGAGACAGCAAACCCAACGTCAAGATCAATGCCAGTACCCCCGTCAAGCAAGGTGGAGGAGGCTGTTGCTAATCCACCCACTTCCCCCCTCTCTCTTCTCTCCATCTCTACTCTACGCTGCAATGATCACCCCCTCCCCCACCACCACCAGCTGTACTTCTTGGCAAGATTTCCGCTTAAAATGAAATAGAAGCTTAGAGATATTTTTGTAAAGCGGTTTAAAATTACACCGTGAATTCTCATTTTCTCTCCTTATCAGTTTTTTTTTTTTTTCCCTCAAATCCGCGGGTGAACTTTTTGTCTGTACTTTTTTTTTTTTTTTTTTTTTTGGAGCAGCGGTTTAATTATAAAATTGAAGGTGTATATATGAGAGTACTCTTTTCATTCCTCTGACACTTAAGTACACGTGAATGGTGGATTGAAACTCTACTGTAGGAAAATGATCGCGTGAATGTGTTTTTTGCCTCCAATTTTTGTTCCCGTATTTTTGACGACCACGCCTGTATATTTTGTGTATAAAAATAAACATTCATTTTAGAAGAAAAATTGTACTTTTTTTTTTTTTTTTTCTGCTTTTTTTTTTTTCATTTTTTTTTTTCATAGTGGGTCCCTCCTTTCACGATTCAATAATTTTTGGTAAGTAAATGTTATTTGTCTGTTTCACTCCCTTCAATCGACAAATCCAGCAAGCTCTTATGAGAAGAAACTTTATTTCAGAGCTTCCTGGCTTCCTTGGGGCTATCTACGTTCTATACTTTTCTTGGTGTATAAATACAATTTTTTTAGTCCATATTTAGCCAAATGACAGTAGTCACAGAGTGGATTAAGATGTTCGGATGTTTGAAAGTGAGATTTTTTTCTAGCCGTGTTTTCCTCACCACCACTACCCCCCCCCCCCCTCCCCTCCCTTCAATTTTCTTTTTCCCCTCGTATTATTTTGTTTTCCCCTGAGGTTCATCCATTCAATATTCAGTTTGCCTCTCTATAATTACAATTTGTTTTCATGCCTCTGGTCGGCCGAAATATGACGATATACACGGATACAAAATAAAATTGAATTACGTTGAAAAAAAAAAGACTCACTTGTATTATAATAAATTATATCTAATAAAATTATTCAGAACATATTTTCAGTTGGGCTTCATTTTCATTTATTTTTTCCTGCCTGCCTTCTGCATGTACGATTTTACGTGCGATGCTTATAGGTCTTAAAAATTGAAGTTAAAAATCAATTGCTTTCAATATTTTCCTCCACATATTGTTTCCATAAATCAATTTAACAGCAAATCAATAATTACGAAAGCTTGATAAAAAATTCACGATAAAAACAAAAGTTCAGTCTTTGAGACGTTCATTACCTGAAAATTAGCTCTAATTGTTATAGCTCATACAGTACAGGCAAGTGTCATTAGTTTTCAGTTTTTCACTGATACATGTATTAATTAACCCCATTCACAAAATGGAATCAATTTCAAGCGACAGCTGGATGATCGAAAAAGTGTCAAGGTGTTTGAATTAATCAGTCTGGAATGTTCCATGCGTTATGATTACGGAGTGAGTCACCAGAGATGCTTTATGATTTGGAAAAATCCAAGTGCGTTATGATTTTATGGTCAATTGACTTCAGGATGTTTCTAATTTGGATATCTGAGTCAGTTAGCTGTTGTCATTAGCAACCAGTCCTAACTTCACCGAATTATCGCCTCTAAACTGTTACTCAGTTCATTTCGAGGGAATTTTTCGGCTGATTACTTTCACAGTGAGCACGTTTTATATTTGTTGCATGAGGATGAGTGGCCTGTGCAGCAAATGAGAAGCCGAATTAGCTTTAAACTTAATTCATAAAAACAGTAATAACTAATATACTGTACTCTATAGTTACTAGTTGGTATAGCTAGATTGAGATTCTTTTGTTATAGCTAATGTAGTAATGAGTAATTGAAATAGTAATTTAGTTAAGATCGATCACAGGCCAAATAATTAAATATCTACTTTTCCTCTTTCTTGAACATAATTATATGACATAATGTTCTGATTTAAATTATTCCTCTCTTCAGCCATGATTGAGGCGGGCGAAACCAGTCCAACAAATGGGTCTGTTGAGAATGGCGGGAGAGCAGGGTCAGTTGAATCGAAGAAGAGCGATGCTGGTTCAAATGCTGGCAATAGACCTGATAAGATACCCTCACCAGTGACCTCGAACAAGGATAACCCCACAGCCGATACCAGGAATATGCGCAGAATCATAGCTGAGGATCCTGATTGGTCATTAGCAACGGTACCTCTTTTGGCCGAATTATGCGTTCAGCATATCGTGGCAAACTTTCAGCGTGAGTAGGATTTTTGCCAGTGGTTTAGGGAAATTAGAGGTGTTTTTTTCTACTTCACACTTTACAGATAACTCCAAGGTTTTGAATGATTTGCTTCTGAAACACAAGACTAAAGTTTTAGAGAGGATCTCGACCGACCTACCTCTGAAGGTGACTGCAAACCTAGTGGATGATGAGGGCTTCTGGAAGCGGTGCTCCATGGCTAGATGGCGCATCTGTGATGTTTCTGCGTACAACGGAAGCTGGAAGAGGATGTACTTTGAACGAAATCTCCAAGGAATCATTGAGAATTTTGTCCCCGAGTCAACGGACGTCACAGAACTGAATGAAGTTCTTCCCTTGTCATCCAACTATATACAAAAGTTGGATATCCAGCAACTTCTTCCGCCCGTCAAAGACACCCCGAAAGGTCCTGATGATGACATGTCGGATGGAGACGGTAGTGAGGCTGGGGATGGGCCCGAAATTGACCACTTTGATTTCACGCCCGTCCTTCCGAAGCTTCCCTTTTTGCAAGAGTTCCACGTGACGTATGGAGTGAAAGATTGCGGCATGAACTTTGAGTGGAATCTCTTCCAGTTCACAGCTAGAGACTGCCTGTACCTCGCCAAGTGCGTTGCAGCATGCAAAACACTGAAAGTTTTCCGTTTACACAGAAGCAAAGTAGATGATGAGAAGGTCCGTGTCCTAATCAGTTACTTGCTTGACCATCCTAGCTTGGTCCACCTTGACCTCTCGCATAATCTGATCAGTGATCGTGGAGCAAGAGCTATCGGAAAATTTATAAACAACAGAAGTCACTTGACAAAGCTGAACATTTGCGATAATACCATTCGTGCAGTTGGAGCACAAGCCATCGCCCATGCCCTCATTAAGAACAACACTCTTACTGATCTAAACATGAGGCTGAATCGTCTGGGTGATGATGGTGGTCAAGCCATCTGTAGCGCGCTTCTCAGAAACACCACTTTGACCAGCATCAACCTGGGAAGCAATGACCTACGCGAGCCTACCGCGACCATTTTGTCTCAAGCACTTGTCCAGAATAGCACTCTGAGGAAGATTGACCTCTCATGCAACCCTCTAGGATCGGTGAGTCTATTGAAGATATATTTACAATAATATCAAACACTTTTATTACATATGCATTGTGCATTCATACACTTTATGGTGTGCTAGCTAGTTTGACCTTATGCGTTTGCAATTAGGCCGGGTAGTATGACAACACAATTGCTTCAACAAATCCAGGATAATGGAATGCCCTAATGGTTTCCCGTCCATTATTAAAATTTTATCTAATCTATAATCTAATATATAAGGTAATCTATAATCTAATCTATCTCTGGCAACTTTAATTTGAATTTAGTTTATTTATCCAAAAAAATCCGAAAAGATATGAACACAAATAACGCAAATGACATAAGAATAACAATTAAGATATCAATAATAAAATGAAAGAAAACATGGAGCTTGGTTATTATAAAACACATCAATTGAATGTCTGTGCCTTAAAGGGGCCTATAAATCGGATCACTTGGCCCTTGTGTATCTTAAGTGGTGTATACAGATTTAACCTTATAAAGCATCATATTAGTAAGTTCACTATTGATCCTCTCCCATTCAAAAATCATTATTATGATTCACGGTTAATGCATGTGCCGATTTGCTTGGCTTGAATATATATTGAAATACCCACACAAAGCTGCTTTTATTAAAGTTTAATTCTTTAACAGCCTTTCCGGTAGATATGATCGGAATACTCATGGTTAATTTAGTGACATTTTACATGAACAGTGATTATTTGCATCACCACAAATATTCCATCGTGCAAATATTATTCTTAGCTTTCACGAGCTCGCATTGAACGAGGTTAAATCCGTGACAGTTTCTATCCCAGAATACGATATTCCAATAATGCACAGTGATGCAGTGAGCAAATTCTAGAAGCACAGATGCACTTATGGAATCCAATGTCCTCCCTGGCGAACTCTCAAATTTCCTCTTCGCCAAAAGAACTGTTTGCACGCACACCATTCGGAAATTGAAGGAACCGAGCGCTTTCAATCCGGCCCCTTTTTACTCTTTGCCCTTTTTAGCGCTGATGGATCTTCACCTAATCTCTTTGTTTTTGCAATGCTATCGGATTCAAGGTCTTTCTGCAACTAAACAGATCGCGACCTTTTGTGGGTGTTAATCGTTCGGTAGGCAGCACAGCGCTTCCAAAAACAA
>KB309387.1:21125-34020 GCA_000328365.1 Capitella teleta
CAAGATAGAGATCATTGGTATTCAGGGATCACTTTGCCATGGTTACCAAAGGTTGTGTCCTCATGTCAACGTACAGTCAAGGGGTCGGGTGGTGCTCATACTCACAGTGCTGACCATGCTAATCAAAGATACTTCCATCTAAATTTTTGATAATAATCATCCATTCAGCAAAACTCTATGTGGATTGCATATGCCTGCCTATCGGTGGCCTATACATGTACCTACCTGTACTACAGTATACAACCTCTACGCCTTGCATCAATGGTAATGTAATTATCTTTATGAACATTCTGGTCTTATCTGGAATCTCAAGCCGTCTAGAACTAGGTACTAATAGTATCAGGCTTTGCAAGGTAACCGGGAATTACTTTCTGCATTGAACATTTCACATAATTATAAATTATCATCGAAGGCTGTTCGCTGCATTGTGTGTGATTCATTTCAGTTTATTGCAAGGGCAATTTCTCAGAGATCCCAGATAAATCAAGGTAATTGGAATCTGGGCCAAAACTTATGAGGAAACCTCTTACAAGTCTTGCTCGTTCAGCGGTAAACAATGCAACCCGATTAGCTTTATTGAGCTATATAAAACGCTTGATTGTGCTTGAGATGGAATCGGAGCTAAAATTATGCAAGGACGAAGGTGGTGCACGGAGAACATCTCTTGCCAATATCATCGACTGAGAATGAGGTCCCTCCGAGGACACGTCTCCATATCTAATATCTGGATATTGAGCCACTTCGGTGGGCGGCACTCAGAATGTGTTCAATTAGAATAGGATTTGTGATGTTGCATAATAGGGCGACTGGAACAGATTGCAAAGTACAGGAGTGTGACAGCTTGAATTGAGAATACTTTTTCTCCTTCTCTCAATTATTCACCGACGAAGGCCAAGTAGACCATTATGGAGCGAACCTGCTCCTTGATGTAGGTCTCCTGGAGAGACCATCTGAGGAGCATCTGCTGACCTCGACAAGAATGGGCGAAGATTGTGGAAATATGATAAAAAGAGACGAATGGCGTGTCTCTGTTGGGATGACAGTGAACATGCCCTTGATTGATTTCGAAGAGGGTGTCTGGGCCCACTCTAGGGAGTTCATTCGCTCTAATTTGGCCTTTGCTTTATACCATGGCAATAAGGAGAGCTCGGAATAATTCGATTTCCATTGATTTTGAAAAGTAATTATGGTTCTGTTGGCTGGACACTGGTCGAGAAGAGAATGTTGTTATAAATAATGGCACGGGGTTTTATGGAGATTTCTGTGAAGAAAATGCTGACAAATATCCAATATGCGCAACAAAACGAGGGCGCAATATGAGCCACAAACTCATTCTATAGGCGATAATTCAAGATGGCCTGCAAGAAATTTAGAGTGAAAAGAGTTGCGGCGATCGACAAAGGTTCCTTTGTGCCCCTTTATGTCGTAAGGGTGAAACCCTCGACGAATCCAATCGCATTTCGCTCTTTATCTTAAAAGCAAATGTAACGTAAAAAGCGCATATATTGACAGCCAACCATATACATTATACAGTAGCATGCAGGGTTATTCTTTTATATAGAGAAATTAGTGATTATGCATTGCCTGTTGACCTTGATAAACATCAAAGGTCACATTCTGTCACATATGCGTGATGTTTGATCAAATTCTGTTGCCATGGCTACCTGTCCTTGCTCGAACGGCATAGCGCATGCCGTAATTTGGCTGCGCACACATGACCTTGAGTTTCACCTTCACTGCTTTCAAGTTGCATTCATAAAATTAGTTGTGTTATTGATTAAGACAGGGGAACAATGATGTTGGAAGAAATTACAGTTCGTCAATTATCACAACTTCCAAAGAAAATGATTAAATGTGCCTGGATGTTAAAAGTGCCTGAATAATCGTAATTTAATCCTGCTGTCGTAATAGTAACCGAAACCCCAAAGACAATTAAGTTAATTGACATGATCTGCTACTGAAATTTATCCTATACCCTGTAACTCAACCCGCATTGTAAATTGCATTTGTAACCAGGATCAATATCCGTGTTATTGTCCACCCATGCATCATCACTTCAGTAGCACTGATGGGATTGCTTGTACATAGACAATGAATTAATCACTGTTTAACTTACATTGCAGCAAACCCAAACAAATAATAGGAAACTATGAATCGGCATAACTTCAAATGCTGACTTCCTTGACCAATAAGCTACAAGTATAGCTCGTAGTTTGTAGTAATATGGTAATTTTCATGGATAGTAATACCCTCTATTCCTTTGGTGCATGGGTGCTACCCTCGATCCAGGGTTCTGTGCACGGTACTGATGTAAAACACAGGTGCCAGTGAAACCGTCAAAGCACAATTGGCTTCAAAACACCTGAGTTGTCAGGATTAGCTAAAGTGGAGTGTGCTATGGAGGATCAATCAAAGATTTGGAGTCAAAGCCCTGCAGGGTTATCTAAGTTCAGCGGATTTCCTCCCTGGCTGATTTATTCCGGGCAGAATCCTGGGCGGTTCGTGTTCGACTTGCTCAATTAATTTGCGACAATCGGACGCCGTGGATCTTCATTCGAATTGATCAAGATGAATGGATGACTGGCAAACATGTTTTGGTGGAAGGTGTTGATGAAGAAATGACTCATTCGGCCGAATTAGGTCACACGGTGGCCGCACAGCTCAATGGCGTATACGATGGCATGCGTGGTTTTATGGCATGCACCCTGCCTGTCAACGTCACTCGGTGCATATGGTGGATTTGTTTAGCTGAGCTGGAATGCAATTTCTGGGACGAAATGTGTTTTCCATTGCCTGATCCAATCCCATGCATTCAGGACGCCGAAACTCCTCTTAACTTAATCCACCAACGTTTATTGGATGACACCAAAGGATAAATGGCTTACAGTCCTGGAGATAAGCAGAAAAATTGTGAGTCACATAGATGCATCATTCATTTGCCTGAAGACTAGAAACATCCCCTGCATATTTAGACTCTCTATGACTAATGTATCTATGTATCTATAGAGGAAAGACTCGGAAACAATTGCTCTTCTCCCTCCGTTTGTGAATGTCGTTTTATGCGAGTCCTGTAAATAGACTCTTGGGGCTTTGGTCTTATCGGTTGATCCCACAGGGTATATGAGTAGCAATGAAGTACTACTGTCGGTATTTATTATCCTGCATGCATTTGGTATCATTTTATGTGTAGCAGCAATACATAAAATGTCGCTTTATTGTGCTAAAGACAACACTAATGAATGACTAAGGACTGAACTGTATAATTAACTGCACGTCATACTTGCAGCTAATGCTAAACTAAAGAAGGATAATCTACCAAATTAGTCAAATATATGTCAATATACTGTACACCCATCACAAGCACACAATATCGATTTGTGTGCAAATACGTTGAAGGTACACATGCTGTATACAGATATAATAATATTCAGCATAATAATTATAAGAGCATGAGGGTTATGAGTAGAATGCAATCCTAATTTCCAGTCATTATAGAATAATAAGACCCACCTTTCCAATCATGGAACAGGTGTTTTGGACAGCACTTGCAATTATTCATAGCAATTGGCCACCTGCACCCACAAATGCTGAGTGAGCTGAAACAAAAGAGTTTAAATGCCATAAAATCCCAGATGAGTTAACCTAAATGCGATTTGATGAATCGTGAGATATATGCACAGATATACAGCAGCGTACATCACGGCCCATATAAACCTCGCACGTGGAACCTCCTGGCTTAAGAGATTGGTCAATTTATCAAAGAATCATAAGCGTCTCTCAGAGCTAATGTTGGCATACTTACATCTACTCTTTCATCCTTAATCTCTCCGCACACACCACCGAGCCAGGGATGAATCTGCCCGACACATGTCCATGAAATAAGTCACTGTCCTATTGAGAATTCCCAGGGGTCACCGTGCCCACTTTCTCTTTGTTAATCTCGTCTTCCCTCGTGCATTCTGAGGAGGATACTCCTGGGGAACACGGTGGCCTTTGGTTGCACGAGGCCGAAAAGGGATGAGGAATCATTGTCTATATATTTATTGTATAACGACGACATGAAACAATGAACCATGTAACATAATTAAATTTTTGACACACTCAATTCCTATGTATGTATGGTATGTATCACAGTCTGATAATGAGTTTATCGTGGGTATTCAATGACGTTCCGAGGGGCAAAACACCATTTCAAAGGGTTCTAGCGTCCTCCGAGATCTCTGTGGAGGCGTTCGGCTGGTGAAATGTTCCGCTCGAGTAGAAAATGGAGGTGGTGAAGGATCCTCAGGCGGATCAGGAAGGCTGATGCACTCTGAAATGGTGGAAGCAGCGTCTGGATACTCTGATGACCGGAGATCAGGAGACGACGGAGGGCTTGGTAGAGGTTGATCTTCGTCATCAGTTGTCATCTCAACAATGCAAGCCTCGGGAGGTGGCAGAGGATCCTCAGTTGGAGAGACCGATTCAACTGGAACTTTAGTATCCGTTGAGCAAGCAGTGGCTCCCATGGGTGATAAATCACCGTGATAGCTAGTGTCCAGGCAAGGGAATGATTCTGAAGTGCGAAGGAATGACCTCCTAACAGTACCATCCCTTAGTGCAACTGGAGCACTCATGGCAACCACGTCATCATAGCAAGGAGGAAGATCAGGAGCACTGAGCCGACCTTCTGAACGACTCTGTCGGATGGTGGGCATCACATCCACGCCAGCATTGTTTCTCCGACCAGGCATTGTAGTCGTATCCCTTCGTCTGTATGGGATATTCCGGAGAGGACAGTTCGACTGGGTGTGGTTGCACCGGTTTGGGTTGACACGAATGTGTGCAATGATATCGTTGTAGGAGATATCTCGAGGTAGAGAAGCAGTTCGGTTTAGTTGAGGACGCGGTCGGGGTTGTGGTTGGGGTCTTCGAGGCTGGCGAGGACTTGTCATTATGATGTCACCAGGTCGTGGCTGTGTTCGCAAAATTACCTCTCTCTTCAGAGACGCGGTTCCTGACAAAGTGTGGCGCCGCTTCTTCTTTTTCTTCTTCCAAGTTGAAAGTTTTCCAAGAATGCTGTCAGTGGATCGAGTGGAGGGAATACGTTGGATGGTCCCATATTGTCGGACTTTACCATTGGACATTGATCTCGGGTTATTCGGTACGATGATGGTTCTAGCACTGGACACTCCATTGTGCATGGAAATTGAAGTTCCCAGGGGCAGAAGTCTAATGCTTCCGTTTGAAACGTTGCTCCTTGAACGCGATGGAGCAATCCTACCATTGGTGTCCATCAACATGGCTTCCGAGTAACTGGGGACCATTTGGTAGTTGCTCCTGATAGTCTGCTCTAAATCAGAGCTCCCCATGGTGGAAACACGTGATAAGAATCCTATGGATGATGCTGAGTCAGGGTAATTGCACCCAAAGTGCTTGTGGATGTGATAGTGAACATATGCAGTTTTGTATTCGATGAGGACACGCAGTGGCCAAGATAGAAGGAGGAATGAACACACCCAGAAGCACGGGTGAGAGATGTACCATGGCAAAGAGTTAGGGTCAGTAAATGCCACCATGAATTTCTTGAATGGAACATTGAGCAAGTCCATCCCTTCACGCGTTTCCATGTAATCATCTCGCCGGTCCTGCTCACGGAAGAACTCCGCCCTTTGCCTCTCAAAGTCTTGTTCAGCCTCAGAACACGCGAACGAAAAGCCTTTGGTGATTCGCACTTTAGTAGCCGGGAATTTCTCCAGCCCAACCAATTTTTTTGACAGATCTTTCACGCCGCATTGGGCGAAATTGAATGCTCCGCTCGCGGTGTGAGAGTTAACTCGCTCATAGTAGACTTGCATTGAAGTGAAAGCATCTCCGTTGCGATATCGAGTGACATGCCGAGTGCGTCTGATGTAGTGATAACACAAACCCTTCCACCACACAATAGGCATGGCGCCTTGCATGGCCCCAATGTGTTGGTAAACCGATCCGGCATCAGTTTTATATTGCAGGTCAATCCTAGTGTGAGAATGCCAGCACTCCACCAAGTACACCAGGTACAGCATTGCCACAAACGCCACTGGGATGTAGATGTATCCATCTTCACACGGGCCAATCCTCCGCGATGATTGCTCTGTTCGGAACACACTGACCATTGAGTGGGTGACCTGGGTCATTCGACACCAAACAATGGCCGAGAGACAGCCGGCAATGAGCAGTGACAAAAGCAGACATTTCCAATGAGGTTCACGCCTCAGCGATGCACACAGCTTTTGTCGTTCTGGTTGCTGCACGAAACGCACCTCGACACCTTCTTCATAGTTGCTGAGCTGCAAGAGGAAAAATAAAAATGAACAGTCATGACAACTCCATTTGCATTCAGGCAAGACCTTGCCCTCACAGTAATTAGCCTTTGTAAATCGGAGTGCATGGAATGGCGTTAGAGGCAAGCGTGACGGCTACAATGCCAACATCGACCGCTTGCCACTGCAATTACTGCCTTTGACGAGTCCATTTCGTCCTTGATGGTCCGTTTATTGATGCTGATCATCATTACCCCCTACCCAATGACTTTCTATTCTACAGAGACCGCTGTATGCATGTTTACAATGGTCAAGCGTAATTGGAAATTCTTGCAGTGCTTTGCGTCAAAGGCATTATCTTAATGCAAGCAGGTTGCTCATCTTGATGGCGGGCATTATATTATGTAATCCTCGAAGGCGATGGTAAGCGGTGGGGTTTGAGTGCATATCCCCCTCCTGAATCCCTTTGATTGCATAACATTGAATCTAGTTGCCACTAATTTGATCATGCGGCTAGATATACGCGGTTTTATGACGTTGGGGTGCTCCTTGATGTTCCTGTGCAAAGCTTAGATGTCGAGGGCTACAAAGACCGAACTGAGCAGATGTATCAGAGAGATGAACACGGCCCCATGCATCAGTCATCAATCCTCACACCCTGTCATCGTTCAAAGCCCGGCACCCCTTTACAAATGGCGGATCTCCCAAAGCACACCCTTCCACAGGAAGTCAGTCTATTTCGCTGGTCACGAGATACGATATTCGCCCCACGTCTCAGCGGGATCTTTGCATTTGGCGGGAAATCAGACCGGACTGATCGCTTTATCTGCCAGCGTTAACTGTAGCGTCATATAGCTTTGCCCGCTTCCTTCGATCGCTAGGATTTGAGGAGATCTGAATGCAATTTGTCTGTAGGCGCAGCTTCCACATCCGCGCATTGGGTAAATGCCACTGCAAGTATTGTATTGGAGACAGATTGGCCGGCAAAAACCGTCACAAAACAAAGCGAGCGAAGGACACGGGATTGGTCCAGCCCCATAGACTGATTTGCATTCTTTTCACACCTGCTTCAGCTAGTTCTTCAGGCGCGAATCCATTCCATAGTCAGGAGAATGATTGCTGCCAAGTTGCCAGCCTCGGTTCTCCGTCTTCATCTGCTTAAGCGCATTGCGAAGGTTTTGCTTCCCCGAAGTCGGCTCTGAGCCACGGCTATGCATATTTCTTTTTCCGATTCTCCTTCTTGTTAAGACCCTTCTCAGCGAATAATAAAATGAATATGCACATTTTCTGTGTATCTGTGGCATCGTAAAGCCTTATCCCCAGAGTCGCCTGATGAGATACCTTTATAATGAAAAATTCATCACACAACGAAGGTGTGAATGCTCATACTAAACTGTCTTATAACCATGTCGATAATCATATAACCACTAAACCAGTTTAACACTCCAAGGTTAGCCAAGGAGCTATTAATAACTAGCAAGAAAACTCAGAACCCCCAAACTTACCGCGGAGAGCGAGGAATTGTTTCGAGGTGGCAACGGAGGTGGCACACGGTTCGATTGTCTGGCGGATCCATTGGCCATACGTCCTGCCATGTATGAAGTTGCTTTCAAAACAGAATGCACATCTTATCCAGTAGAGTAATCCAAAGAGCTATCCGTGTTGCAACGATCAGTGTTGGTCGCCGAGTGAGCAAGCGGCAGCGGCTCAGTGAGACTCGTTCCCCATGCGCTGCTGATGATTCACGCCAAGTCACAGAGGAGGAGCACGCCCATTGCCGGCCGAGGTTCATGGCCGATTGTCACAAATGATCAAACTTTAGCATCAGTGAACCACTCATATTGATCTCTGCTCTACAAATAGGTTAGGAAAACAACGACCGCAGCGTAAATACAGGGTTTGTTTTTCCTGGGGTTTGCACCATGATGACTCACATAAAGTTGAGTCATCACTATACATTTGGAAAGGGTGGGGGTGGTGGTACCGAATAGCTCAGTGGGTTTAACCGGCTGACTGCAATCCTATGCCGACCGTGGGGGTCGAGATCCCGGGTTCGAGGCCCGATCAGGCCACGGGCGTTATGATTGTGAATTATAATTGTAATTCGTTATAATTGTAATTTTTCGGTGACTCTGCAGTGCTGCGGGCGCTGTGTATTACTGTCTATGGTGCTATGCAGGATAAAGAACCCTTGGGATTTATCGATAAGAGTAGGGGAAAACCCCGGTCCCGGGCCTTCTGTTCTGGTGCTCGTATCATCCAAATGGTTTGGGTGGAGCCGTAAAACCCCATCATGCATGTATACATGGGTGGGTGACACACT
Source organism: Capitella teleta (assembly GCA_000328365.1). Lineage (NCBI taxonomy): Eukaryota > Metazoa > Annelida > Polychaeta > Capitellidae > Capitella > Capitella teleta. The sequence continues at coordinate 29,730 of KB309387.1, forward strand.
GACGTGTTGTCGCCGTATGTTGAACCGGCGTCCCCATAATTAGACTCATGGACACGGCACTTTCTGCAATGTTGCTCTGCAATATTTACGAGTCAATTAAACATGACTTTGTTTCCATCGCCTCAATTCATGCCACGGGCGCCAACGTCAACCTACCCAGTGATTCAGCTTGTATTACAACAGCAGAAACCCTTAAAACAAAAATACAGCAATGCATTTATTGCTTTGTTCTGGCCTTTCTGAAATGGGGTCAAGCAGTCTGCCTCCGGCAACACCTCTCTATTATCCCTCCCTTCTCTCCTTCCCCTCCTCTCTACTCTCCACTGCATTGCTGCATAGGTTACGCGTAGGAAGGGCCCAATGACTCACGCCATAGCACCGTCTGACTAATACTGACCAAAGCAGCGTATTAAGGACTCCCAAAAGCAAACATTGATCTCAGGATATTATTGGAAAGGGATTTTCCCGGATGGCTCAACAGGGTTGATTCTGAGAGGGGGTGAGGTTCCGGGGAAGGAGACCTCGTAAGATGAGTTAAGAGGGGTATGGAGATGGAGCGGGAGTTTCATGGGATTAATTAGCATTAACTCAGAGAGGGGCATCCATTATCCATAATTGGGTGAATGGATGAATTTTGCATGCACTAAGTGTGCATATATGGATGCCAAGCGAACCATAAAAGGACTAAGGCACAGCGATCACTGCAATCCCGGTATTGATTGCTGACAGTGTTGTGGGTTGTGTCAATCAATGTGTCCATCAAAGCCTGCTGTCCACACGGTATTGTGACCATCAGTAGTCGGTGTGGCCTTTTCGCATTCACCGTCAATGGACACAGTGAATCAGCTCTCAATTGACTTTGCTGTGAAAGAAACGACTTAATTGTCTCTTCAATCGACTAACTGTACACAGAGAGTTCTACGCCAGAGCCCTCAACTGGTCTATCCAAAACAAAGTCCTTTCAGTCTGAGGCCCTTAATCACACGCAATTCTAAATCCGCGTGTCGTTCATGCATACCATGGCATAGAAGCGTAACTTCATCATAGATTCAGTATTTTGTTTACACAGAGACCCATCCGGGACGGCATTTCACGGAAGGTATGAATATTCATGACCATGTCATATCTGTTTACCTTTTCTCTCGTTTGTCATCATTGGAAGCGATACTATACGTACATCTGATCGGGCAAATAGTGCACCATACACCTGTTCAATCAGTCGCAAATAATGTGATGCACAGATCCGACAAAAGCATTTGATATAGAGGCGCATAAGAGAAAGATGAAAAACAGGCCAATTGTTAAAGTGACAATAGAAACCATTTACATCTCAGGCTTTATTACTTATCAAGAATTTGTGACGTCATTTATGGCTGCTATTTTGCGTCTATGGATGGATGGAGCAGTGTTGGAGCATGTCTCACTCGTTCTCCGACTTCTTAGGCCCATTATCTCTCATCAAGAATGAATGCACTACAGAGACGAAGGACCCCTTTCGTCATTCACTGATGCCCCATCCAAATCTAGATTCAGAGGCGAAAGCCAGATTCATCACTTCGCGGCAGACTCTTCGGCAACATAGGAAGAACTCTCTGGTGAGGATCAAACACAAAAATGAGAAGAAAAAGTGCTGCTAAAAGTGTCTCGAGTGTCGAGCAACACAGGAGGTAGCCATTGCTTCACTTGGCAGCAGAATTATGACCGTCAATCACTTCCGGTGACGCCGTGTCTTTGTGTGGAGCCATTCCTTCACAGACACTTTCGTTCTTTACGGCAATCGGGGCCCACCCTGACAGACCCATTTCAGGGGGTCCAGTTTTCTGCTGGTCATTTTATGATGAAAGGAACGCGGCTGCGCAGCTGACAGCCAACGAAGAGCTGTTCAGGGAGCCATGAAGGCCGATTTACGGCTCGACCGGAAGGAGTCACAAAGAGGCGTGCGCGTCCCTTCTGGGTCATAGGTCAAAAAGGCGGTGACGTTGCTGTTGATCAGAGTCCACTGTATGGCGTGGTCCTGACTCTCTTGGCGAGGGTCGAGGTCAATTGAGAGGCTCTTGGGCCTCGCAGGGAGAACACAAGGGTCTAGCGAGGCATCCACCCATGGCTGCTCAATTGCGAATGATGGATGGCATTCATTGCATGAGCATGGGCTCAAAGCAGTGTTGCAGATCACTGATCTTGTGAAGATTCTAGTGATAAAACAACTGGTGCTAATGCAATCTCATCAACAGTATTGTTCTAAATCGATGACCTGTTTTACTGTTAACAAATCGAAATGCAATTGCAATCCTCAGCATACGCTAAGCTTGGACGTGCAATCCGAAGAGAAGCCTATAAGGATTCCTCCTCCAATCTACCCAGTGCCCTAAATCAACCCCTTCTTCCGTGTAATCCCAATTCATAGCACGCAAGATAAGTCATAATGAAGAGAGGGGGAGGGGAGGGTGGCAAATTCAATTTCTATTTTGCCTCTTAATGATCAAACACAATGATCAGATTATTTGGTTATGGACCGCTGTACCCCCCTGTCAATCTATGTCCTACTTCCACATTTCAAAGAGTCTTAAAACGTTACTGGTCAGGGCTAATTTCCAGCTGTACAACCCCAAGTGGAGCGCACTTGGACCTTGCAGGATACGTTTCGACATTTCCGTTCCATTTTTTTTTTTTTTTTTTGTTTTTTTTTGGTAAGTTGTTAATCTATGTGCACTTAATTTTCTGCGAAATGCTAAAAATGGCACACACATGTGAGGCGGAAAACAGAACGCTACGATCGAGTCACTATTGCAGACGAAATTGGTGAAAATACCGCAAATATCGAAAGTCCAGAACCAGGCTATGAAATCAGTCTTCGTTGTCAAGGACAACGCAAATAACTGATGTGTTTTTTTTTTGGTACAATGTATAATAACATGACCATCGAAACATGTTATCCTTCGTCTCATAAATTTGGTCAGATATGTTACATAACATTTCTGTTAGGAATTATGATATGATGTAATACATGCCCTCTCTAGATTGACAAACAAAGAGGCTTCGGGTCTCGAAGCTCAGCTTTGTATCAGATTGTATTAATTTGCACAGAGATTTGTTCTGAATCACTGTGATAGATTGGCCTATTCATAGGAAATCTCTATGCTTATCAAGATCAGACGTTCTGCGTATTACCCCTTATATGTTGTATTAGCCTGCTTATGGCTACTGTTGTGCATGATAAGACTACAAAGATATGCACGTCCTCGCACTGACCATTAAATTAGCATTTGTGGGAGTTTTACGTTGCATTTTGCTTTCAAGATGAAGAGCGAAATGCGATTGGATTCGTCGAGGGTTTCACCCTTTCGACATAAAGGGGCACAAAGGAACCTTTGTCGATCGCCGCAACTCTTTTCACTCTAAATTTCTTGCAGGCCATCTTGAATTATCGCCTGTGGAATGAGTTTGTGGCTCATATTGCGCCCTCGTTTTGTTGCGCATATTGGATATTTGTCAGCATTTTCTTCACAGAAATCTCCATAAAACCCCGTGCCATTATTTATAACAACATTCTCTTCTCGACCAGTGTCCAGCCAACAGAACCATAATTACTTTTCAAAATCAATGGAAATCGAATTATTCCGAGCTCTCCTTATTGCCATGGTATAAAGCAAAGGCCAAATTAGAGCGAATGAACTCCCTAGAGTGGGCCCAGACACCCTCTTCGAAATCAATCAAGGACATGTTCACTGTCATCCCAACAGAGACACGCCATTCGTCTCTTTTTATCATATTTCCACAATCTTCGCCCATTCTTGTCGAGGTCAGCAGATGCTCCTCAGATGGTCTCTCCAGGAGACCTACATCAAGGAGCAGGTTCGCTCCATAATGGTCTACTTGGCCTTCGTCGGTGAATAATTGAGAGAAGGAGAAACAGTATTCTCAATTCAAGCTGTCACACTCCTGTACTTTGCAATCTGTTCCAGTCGCCCTATTATGCAACATCACAAATCCTATTCTAATTGAACACATTCTGAGTGCCGCCCACCGAAGTGGCTCAATATCCAGATATTAGAAATGGAGACGTGTCACCTGAGGGACCTCATTCTCAGTCGATGGTATTGGCAAGAGATGTTCTCCGTGCACCACCTTCGTCCTTGCATAATTTTAGCTCCGATTTCATCTCAAGCACAATCAAGCGTTTTATATAGCTCAATAAAGCTAATCGGGTTGCATTGTTTACCGCTGAACGAGCAAGACTTGTAAGAGGTTTCCTCAGAAGTTTTGGCCCAGATTCCAATTACCTTGATTTATC
>KB309387.1:34070-56374 GCA_000328365.1 Capitella teleta
CCGAAAGGCAGGCATATGCAATCCACATACAGTTTTGCTGAATGGATGATTATTATCAAAAATTTAGATGGAAGTATCTTTGATTAGCACGGTCAGCACTGTGAGTATGAGCACCACCCGACCCCTTGACCGTACGTTGACATGGGGACACAACCTTTGGTAACCATGACAAAGTGATCCCCGAATACCAATGATCTCTATCATGATGAAATTAATCATGACAAGTATTTGAACTAAAAGGTTGGCGTTAAGTGAAAACATTTTATGGGTACAAATGAATGTAAGCCATTCTGGTATACCAAACGTGGATCTGCAAATAATTTCATAATATGCTATAACTCCTGCATTTGATTGAAATACGCTATGATATTTCGGCTATTTATCCCGGGTTTTCGCATACCTGATTACGCGCACAGAAGCTCTTCACGATCATTTACCACTCGCAATTAAATGTTCCTCCCTCATTCAAAATATTGTTAACGTTTAGTTCGATTTATTTGTATAAATGGGTACATAATAAGGTAGTCAATCGTCAATGCACTCAGGTTCAGGTTCAGGGCAATTGGATTAAAGTGTCTTTGTTTCGGCACTGTTCCAATCTGACGTTCGAGTTTCTCTTTATTTATATCTTTCATTTCTAAAAGATATAACCTCATAAATAAAACAGTAATAACTGAAATAAAACTAAACTGGAATAACCAGCCAAATAATAAGCCCTACTCCCCTTCCCTCTTCCCAGAAACAACAGAATAAAAGGATAACAGATGAATAGATAAATAAATAAATGAATAGATAAATAAAGAATAAATATAAATAAAGATAAAAAGAGACACACATAAAATGAATGAATAAATCACCAGAATATACTCGTTGCTCTACTCATTCACAGTGCGAGAGGACGCCGCCTGGTAGCCCTCCACGCAAAATGACCGATGTTGGAGCAAGTTGTAAAGTAACACATAAAAAAACACTACACCACAGTCTACAATATTCAATATTACATCAATAGACCAACCAAAAGCATCAACATTAACTTGCTACTGACTAGATAACTAAAAAAAAAAAAAAAAAAAAAAAAAAAAAAAAACTAAAAGTAACAAATTATAGTAATCACTGACACCGCTCGCCGATTTGGAGGTTGAGTTCGCCTTATCTTGGAGTTTGACTTCGCAGGCGATGAGTTAAAGGAATGGGGAACTAAATTTTAAGTGATGTTCTATTGACTCATAGCACCAATTGATAGCATTCAGTGCCAAGAACACCATGTCTGGATGCAAGCGTAAGGAAATAATGCATTCCGAATATCGGGGTTAGCATTGCGCCTATGGGAGAATGGCTTCCATTGCAAAGTATAGGAGGCAAACGTCAGCTGAGGGCTTGTCGTGATTGGTCCCGTTGCCCTCGTGAAGCTATCGATTTCAGCCAATCAGAACAGAGCATCTTCGCCATAAAAGGACATCTTTGTTGTTTACGAAACGAAAGCGTCAGTATTGCGCATGCGTGGTGCACTCTGGCTGACCTTTTTACTGTTTCAGGATGGGGAACCTTGGGAGGTGTCCTAGAAAATCGCTTGTTAAAATAAAAAAAATAGCGAATTTTTTTTTTTTTTTTGCGACTGACTGGTGGCAAAATGATTATTCTATCTATTTCCGAGAATAAAATAAAAAAATATCCAGGGGTTTAGTCGCAGGACACGCTGATATGACGAGGCCCATAGGGACCTCGGTTTTTCATCACAGCTCATGACGTCACGCCTAATTAGCAATATATCTCCCGCGAAATCGTTAGCGATGATATTCCTTGTGTGGGCCAGGCATAGGAATCATTTTTGGTGCATCAAATATCGACTCAAAGTCCATTTTAAACCAGTTCTCCCTCCCTTTAAGAATTCTATTGTTCCCTCTTTTGAGGATTTCCGCCATAAGGAAAAGAAATCCACCAAAGAAATCCACGGGGGTTTATTTCAAGATTGACGGCGTTTACAAAGCTTTGCATTTATCTTCTATTGTCCCTCTTTTGAATCGACATATAATATATACAACTCAATTCAGCAAGCCGCCGACTCGATGAGCGAGTCGAGCAAATGATTTACTCCTCCGTCTGCTAACATCAGCTGTTAAGTCAGTGTATGACACCCAGAAAGTGTCGTGCATTTCGCCGCGATTTTTAAACTCACTATAACACGACAACTGTTACTGCTTACCAAATATAACGTCCAATATGATATTAAAGAAGTTAATAATGAAAATGGCTTAAAATAGTTAACAAAAGGCAATGCATATATGTCGTTTAATTTCATGACAGCAGCGACGCTTTACGTCATGTTCAAATCCGAGTGACACACAGGTCATCAGAAAAAGAAAAAGAAAACTAATAAATTAATGGGTTTCGCAAACTGACAACTCGTAAAATATCACAAATCATTCTTCATCCTTTGGGAATGAAAAGAATAACAATCCTGGACTGTCTCTCCGATTATTTTTACAGTTTATTGCTCCACAAAAGTGTCCTGCCGTCGATCGTTTCGCCATGACAATCACATTGGAAGCAGACGTTCAGTTAAATCTCAGCTTCGTTGCCGTCGGGGGGCGCTGCCATCGCGTAATAACGCAAAATCGCTGAGTGTCCAATCTTAGCGAAGCTACAGAATCTTTGGCAGCATGAGACCACTCTCACCCCTTCCATGTTGCCATGAGGACAGGAGCCGTCGTCCGATTACGAAATGTAGCATATATGGTGACGAGATCCCCGAATATCAATTGAACAAAATTGTAATTAAGCAAGAAATTACACGGAACAAACCATTGCTCTTCTGGATTGCATGTTTATGGCAAACATCTCACAAACTGAAGACTAGAAGAACCATATGTCATATAACCAACAATAACGTTACATACCAGTACTGAGCAATTCAGCTGCAGTCGCTCTTCACTTTCGCATTTTATGGCTGGCGGCCAAGACCCGGACAGAGCCATCAGAGGAGGTGTAGTTTTCCGCTGGTAATTTTACAGCCGTAGATAGCTCTAGAGCTGATGTCCAGGAGCCATGAACCGGAGATTTACTACGCGATCAGCGTGACACCGTCCTTCAGCAGCATATACGGGTGAAAGGAGGTCAAGTGAATTATGACGTCACTTTCAATCAGATGCTGCATTAACGATGACGTCATTATGGGATTAGGCTAGGATTTGGGATGGCTGTCCAATTTGGACAAGCTGACAACGGATTGGTATCTCTAAGTGATCCTGGTGGACAATGGTAATTAATTAGCGGCGTATAATTGCATACATTCGAATATAATTATATACTGTAGTTATGTAGCTACATATGTATTAGTCTGGGTTGATTATTTGGTGATACAAAACCTGGCCGAGGAGCTAATCGCTCCAGCTGGGAAAAAAAAAAACTTAAATTACATGTAGACAATACGTTCAAGCGAATGCCAAATAATAAAACCCAGATGGGGTTATAGGAGAACTTTCGTTCGAAATTGACGCTAGTTTAGACTTAATGCCGTCTGAAAATTCTCATAGATTTGAGATCGCCGCCGACGAATAGGCTAACGCTAATTCTGCTAAATTGTGAGTGTACATTATTTGGGGGCAACAAGAGATATCATATTCGGCCCTGCATATTGAATACCCGCCAAGTATATCAATTAAGACATCAACCATTAAAAAGATTGAAAATAGGTCCAGCATGCACGCAGAACAGTATATGTCATACGTACACATGTAGCTCAAAATGGGCTATTAATTAGCATTCGATCCATGTGACTGGTGGTACCTAATGCTTGGCCAAATCTGTTGTTCTTGATAGCAAACACCATTCTAAATTTAAGAAATCCATGTTAATGATAACAAGCATTGAAAATTCACTTCTATCAAATTTCCCTTTCCCACCCAAATTCACGCTATGGCCCAATTGGGCGTTTCTATCCGATCCTAAAGCTAACTCTTCCTGACAGTGGATGCGTCATTATGCGCCCAGGGAATTACTGGTGGCATTCCTCAAGAGAGGATGATGGATGACAGCGGATTAATTGGAAACTCATGCATTGTGGGAAGTCACTGAACCGCGAAAGATATGAGCGATAATAGAGGCATCTGAGCACTGAGTGGTCCGGACGTTCGAGAGATAAGGAAGGGCTCATGCAAGGCAGATTCACAACAACAAAATATTGCTTCTTGATCGGCATCCCTGAGTGTTCTCATTATTATCTATTTATAAGGATCAATTTGAACGTTGACCATTAATTCATAAAGATGATATGATGAGGATGGCGGTAGTACAGAAAGAAAGAAAGAAAGAAGAGTTATAATGGGTGTGTTTTGAAATATTAGAAGATGCACGCACCCCAAAAGACAAATACAGCTGTACATATTTTGATGGACAAGTTTTAAGATATTACACTTTCTGTAAGCTTATGCCTACACATATTACTATTTTCCATTAAAATTAGAGCATATCATATTAGCATATCAAATTAGAGAAGTTCGAAATTTCGGATTTCAGATATAGGATTTAAGATATCGGATTTCAGATATCGGATTTATCGCGTATTCCTAAATTTATAATAAGCCTGTTAAAAATTTATGATGTTATTTTGTGAATCTCAATTAACTAGCTCTGAACGCTGAGTAAAACTTCGTGGATCAGTAAGAAAGGTAAAGTTTAAAGCGTCGGCTTTTCTGGCAAATCAATGGTTGTAAAATAGTTCGCGTGTTTCATTCTATCAGTGATATCACACAAATACATTAGCAAGTGCTCTGACGTACTCTGTTGCACACTTGTGAAACAGGAAGTTAATTTGATATGTCAATGTATGTCTATGCATCTATTTATAGCGATAGACGCCAACACATAATATTTCACCATGGAGTCTTCGGTCGAACGTTTGCTTTTGGTCTTTCTAATGCTGACCAATGGCAGCAATGGTGGACAACCGACTTGGTGCCCGGCCAAATGTCAATGTAGTGACAAGGACCTCTCTGTGACATGCAAGAACGTCAAACTGGAAGAAATCCCATCCGATCTACCACCTTTCATCCATTCTCTGGACTTGACCAACAATCACATTCCTGAAATATCCAACGGAACTTTCATCGTTTACCAAAACCTGACGAGGCTGATACTGACGGATAACAACATTACAAAAATTGAAGAAGATGCTTTCTATGGGTTAGTGAACCTTGCAGAACTATCGCTTAAACGCAACCGCTTAAGCATTGAAGTCTTGGAGGCGTCTGTGTTTGTCCATGAGCATTTGCCATCCCTGAATACTTTGGACGTCAGCAACATGCGTTTCAGTTTGCGGCCTCACTCATTACAACGAATCCAAGGTAACTCGTCACTGGAGATTCTCGATTTCTCTTACAACGAAGATGTGTGTGGTTTACCCGATGGGGCATTCTCTGGGTTGATCTTGCAGAAATTGATTATGCAATTCTGTAATTGTAAAGTCATTAACCCAAAGGCATTCACCAACTCCACTATATCCACCCTTATCTTGAGTTTCAACTCGTTATCAGCTATTCCTGAATTTACAAAGCACAAGGAAACTCTGCACTTCAGGCAACAATTGAAGGCTCTGAACCTCAGAAACAATGTTATCCAGAAACTGAAGGCAACCCAATTCGACGGATTTGACGCTCTAGAATTCCTTACTCTTGAATCCAACATTATCAAACTTGATCGAAGGGAAACTCCTTTTGAACGTTTGACAAGTCTGCACACACTAATCCTTGCCGAAAACAAGATAAAGTACATCGATTGGAAGATTTTCAACTCCACGACCATACGTGACATTGATTTGGCAGGTAATAAGATATTGTTACGATACAAAAATATTGACACGTTTCGTCTAGCTATTGGCATCAAAAGATTATCTTTGAGCAAGTTGCACTTTGTCCATAAGGATATCCCAAAGTTCATTTTTCAAAATATCACAACATTGACGAAGCTACACTTGAGTGACACCTTACTCAGGGCAATTCCTGGCGACGCTTTCTACGGACTGGAAAACCTTTCTGAACTTTTTTTGGATGGCTTGAAGCTTGATGTTCTCGATGAAAGTGTTTTCTCCGGATTAATTCACTCGGTAAACTGAATTTGAAGAACAATGAACTAAGAGTAATCAACTCCACCACCTTTCCCCGTACTCTGCTGAAGAATATCACTAAACTCAATTTGGCCAGCAATGATTTCGAGTGTTCATGCAGACTGTTCTGGTTTATCAACTGGGCTAATGAGAACAAACACAAGCTAGTGAGCTATGGAGATAGAGTAAGTGTGTATAAATGCAAATTCCCTGACAGCATGTATAAAACGCCTTTGGAAGCCCTGCAACTGAGTCCAGAGGAATGTCTCAGCAGACCTCTGAGCATAGAATTGTGGGTAAACCTGGGTTTGTGTTCACTTCAATTGTTTGTCACGCTCCTTGTGTGTGTTGCGTATCGCTGTCGCTGGCACCTACGTTTGTGGTTCTTCTACTTGTGCACGTGGTTGAGACCCATTCCATCCATGAAGACGAAGGAAGCCAACTTCAAGTTCGACCTGTTTGTCAGCCACAATGAGAAAGATGCAGCCTGGGTCAAGAATGTGCTTCTGCCTGAGCTCGAGGTACACAGTCAGCCGCCATTCAAAGTATGTTTGTACAGTCGCAACTGGTTAGCGGGAAGAAACATCTCGGAATCGATCGTCGAGAGTCTCACGCTAAGCAGACACACTCTGTTGCTGGTGACCAACGCGTTCGCCAAAAGTCAGTGGTGCCAGTTCGAGATGACCATGGCTCAGCATAGGCTCATCGAGACGGACAACGACAACGTAGTTCTGGCTGTCATGGAGGACATTGAACCCATCAACCTGAACCCAAGATTGCGACTGATGATGAAGAGGAAGGTGTATCTGCAATGGACGGATGATGAAGTCGGCCGACGGTTGTTCTGGAAACGCTTGAAGCAGATGCTGCAGTCGGACGGAGGCAGCCTGGTCGAGGCCTTCCCCCAGAGAGACGAACTGCGCTCTGCCCTGGCGTGATCAGCCAGCCATCAATGCACACCCATGTGTAAACCAATGCCCATCTTTTCTGTAGCATACGTGCATCATTCTTCTTAATAGTTTATGCAAACCATGAAATTAGAACATTTATTGCTGTTCTGGGACCAAGCATCTTAGCTCATAAATTCCAAATTTGCGCCTGTTTGCAATGTATTCTTTTTGTGTATTGTCTGTGAGCAGCTATAGTAGTGCTCATTGTTGTTGTTATTTTCATATTTGTAGACTAAACTTCCCGAAGTATACTACCCACAAATCTACCAATGGTAGACTTGTAAACATGCTTTGATTGGGTTAAGTAGGGTAAGTAATTAATGCTCATGCTTTGTGATATTACTTAATTATATTCTGTAATATCATGTTTACCCAATTGAATCATTCATTCATAATTAAATGAACAGAACAATAATTAATAAACTAGCGTACAATTATGCTATAGGCCAGCGTGATGGTGAAGAAAGTGCATCTTAAATAAATAATTTAACTACTCTAAGCGTGTTAATTAACAATGAAGCAGTGGCTCCGGACCTTTGAGGCAGCAGAGACCCTTTAGGCAATCAGACGATTCTAATGCCTGACTGGCAGTAAAATTCTGGTATTCATCTGACGTGAGTTGTGAGACTACTGGCGCGGAATTCCAGACTGGAAGGGTAGAGCTCTTCCCTGCATTGTTCTGAAAAGCAAATAGAACTGAATGAGCAACCATTATGACAAGAAAAACTAATAGACTTACATGAGTTCTGGTTTTGAGATCTGTATTTCCATGCAACTCCTTGTCATTGCTCGAGTCAGCGATGTGATGACATCCATACGGCCCTCTGGGACGTTCACACGAAGCAAATCAATACCCCTTTCAGCATTGAGAGAAAGTCTGGTCACGTATCACCCGAATGGGTTGGGTGGAGCCGTAAAACCCCATCACTCACTCTGTCACGGGAAATCAATGAAAATTGACGGCGAATGGCCGATGTGACAGGTTAAACAAAACATTCATCTTTATTCAAAATACGAAAAACTAACCTCTTTTGATCAGCAGGAAAAGTATATATAAAAAAAAGAAAAAAAAAAAAAAAAAAAAAAAAAAGAATCTTAAAACTTGTCTTTGATAATCATCGCATCCATGGGCTGCACATTGGGCTCCATAGCCAGAAGACCACTTGCTCTTTTTCATATTTTTTCGTGACAAATATAACAATGTTCTGCCATCTTCGCAATGCTAATTACGCCGCGTGCTGGCTCTGTTAAAGCGCATCCGAGCTTCACCAGCAGGGGGCGTTGGGTGGCGCCGATTTCACTGGTTCCCTGGTCATATATATGACACAGGCACACGCCGATGTCAGGTGGTATCTCATTGGCTGCTATTTATAGTAACATTTAGTCAACTGGTCGTATTCAGCAAAAACTGTGAATAAATGTTCCCTCACCTCCCCTTATAAGCCATCTTGGGAATTCCGAGTAACGTCATGAGAAATCGAGTGAAATAGATGTACCAAAATAGGGGTGAGTTTTCATCGGTGTGTGCCAGTATTGTTTTTTTGTTTTTTTGTTTTTTTGTTTTTGGTTTTTGGTTTTTGGTTTTTTTTTTTCAGTAGCACCGAAGACCAGTGAAGTGACGGATTGGAGTGGGAGTTGGGCTTCTTCTTAAAGCTTCTTTGGAGGGAATGATCACAGAGATCAAGCTTTTGTAGAAAGATTTAATTGTACCTTATCTGAAAGATTATTTGCGTACCAATATTTAAAATAAATGAGTGAACATGAGCGTAATAGAGAATGGGTGGAACTGTTATAGCTGCTTTGAATAATGAAAATACGAGACTCATCAATAAGAAACCACGACTTGCGATAAAACAAAAACATTAAACCGATTAAAAAGAAATGTGATGAAGAAGATAATTCTCCTAGAGTAAAAGTGAGATATCTATATCAACAATGTGAAGCGGAAGGAACTGACGAAAGAAGAGGGCGACTGATCCGATTTGGTCGTTACTCGTTAGAAATATACGATATAGAGAGTAAAATGAAAAGAAAAAAAAAACCTATATATTATTTATATATTATTTAAAAGATGGTCCTGAAAGCCGTTTTGTAAAAGAGGAACTTATGGTTGTACCGGATAAGACACGATTCCTCATTAAATATTTTATACTCTTCATCCGTTATATTACCTCTAAACTTTTCTAAATAACTGGAATGGCAAAACAAAATTTATATTAACACTAAATTCGGCTGCTACATGATGTAAATGCCTATTGTAATACTTTTTTTTTTCGTCAGATTCTAAATAAGCTTTTATGCAAGAGAATCCGCAAAATATGTCATATGAGTTAGAAATGATGACTTGTTATAAATTTCTACAGGACGAAACAAAGGTTTTCTATCGATGATTAAAGTATACCACCAACAACAGAGATTCGTCGTTTCGAACCATTCCTCTGGATACTTTTTTCTGAACCCGGTTACTTCTCTTCTTTATACGGTATTGTCAGTTCCTTTAGTATCTGATTGATTGGCATTTTCATAGCTTGTTCAATGTCATTTAACGTCAAGCAATTTCCAAATTGCCACGCAGCTTTTGCATACTGTGACTTACTTTTTTTTATTCAATTTCTCGTTTTGATCCAATCTTAATCAATGAATAGCCTGGTTAACGATACGCTCCGGAAACTTATATTTTCTTAGATTTTGCTTGAAGTTTTACACGTTAGTATTAATTAGCTGGAAAGCCGTATATTTTATAGTCGATATAGTCACCCTTTTCATACGGTCTGTATTTTTTATTAATAATCCCAGAGATATGAATCATTATTTTTATCATAGTCGTAATCATAGTGAGTTTCATGTTTGCACATTTTTATTTCCTAATTAAATAATGTCCATGCGCTAATGTGTTTTCACCATCTTCGCAAATGTGTCTTTTATCATCATTTGCAGATAGAGCCATTTCATTCAGCTTTCACTATATAACTCATGCTTATGGTTTCTTATGTTATTAACTTTTACCCTTTTTTTCTTTTCTACTTTTAAGACACGTTTAAATAATCGTTGGATGTAATATCATTTTAATTACATTGGTTTTAATACCTTTACATGTCTTTTTCGCCACACCTGAATTCATCACATACGAGTATAATTTGAGTCTCCACACTTTATGATTGCTCTACCTCCAGATGTATAAAAAGGGTGACTTGAACTTACCAAGAAAAGGCGTATTTTTTTTTTTTTTTTTTTTGTGGTGATATTTACTCTTTGCTCGGTAATTGCTCGTGTCGAACAGATCGTCGTATTTAGTATACATGTCTCGTTTTATGTTATCTATTTTAACTTCATACGCCAACGAGTCGGTATCGGTAAATAGCAGGTTTGTATTATGCTTTTTCTTGATCAAGTTATAATGCATGTCGAACATGAGAGTTTTACTTGTATCCTAATTGACATGCCTAAATATACTGGTTTGTCAAATTATATTCTAAGTCTTTTCATATGTACAGCTACTAATGACTCACTAAATATAGTAGCTTTTTCAAAATTTATTTTTGACTATAATTTTCTAACTTGTTTTTCTGTCTACACAAGTTAATCTCTTCTTCTTGGTTGGAAAGACGATATGGGAAAACTGTTTATTTTCATAGCCTATTTATGAAGATATTGTTTTGTTTATCAAATATTTATTAAAACTTTTGTTAAACTCATTTTTTAGTAAAAAAAAAATTAATAGAAAATTTTTGAGACAGTTTGAAATTAAAGAGGACCTTTGTTTGTTCTGAAACTTTGGTAAATCGATTCTACGGTGTTCAATTGTATTATTATGCCTTTTCCTCAATCACCTGTGGCGCCAAAAAGACAACATTTGATAAGTATAAAAGTGTCTCACATAATAGTTAGCCTAATTAACATATATTCATAAACGGTCTCAGAAATCGATGTAAGAGTTAACTCGTTTACATATTCCTCTGAGATTGGCTGAGAAACTATAAAGTTTTGATTGTCTTAGAATTCACTCGAGCAGGATCTCTGAAGACTTACTTGTATCAGTATACTAGTGTCATGCAGTAGTGTGAAATAATAATAATTATTATTATAAGGCTAGCTCATTAACATATTCATAAACTGTCTTAGAAATGGATATAAGGGTTAGCTCATTTGCATAGTCTGATAGTCATCTGTAGATTGGCTAAGAGAACGGCTACTGCTGATTCTTTACAGTTTTGATTGCCTTATTAGAATGCACTCAAGTGACCTCTGAAGACTGTCTCTGAACTCTGCTTTTCCCTCTACTACGTGTATATCAATTTTCAGTGGTTTGATTGGTTTAAGTTTGCCGTTAAATATAAATATAGTTTGATTTTTATTTCAAGTGTGAAAACTACAAGAATTAATCAGACTAATGGTTCGACTCAGGCAATAAGTGAAAGTACTGCGCCCATAATATCGCCTCATACATCGAGGCGCAAATGCCAGATTGCTACAGCTGTGGACTCGTTTACGCCTTTCATCCACCAAGAAAATGTTCAATCAATTTTCATTTGTGAAAATTGGACCGCTGACAATGGCTGCTGCCGATATACCAGAGGCTACTCGCAAGATATTTGCTGATTATCAAAGGATTAGAGGTAAGTGTGTTATACTGTTGAATTCATCTATTACATACTGCTACCAGTAATTGTCATTGCTTTTTATGAGATTTTTAAGACTCAAAATTCTTAACATTTGGAGGAGTTCTATTTTCTCTGACACGAACTGTCGACTTAAAAGTTCATGTGATCTGCTTTAATTCGCACGTATTTGCTATTTCATATTGTGGAATAAACAATAGAGACATGCATCATAAAGCACAACCATTTGACATTCAAACCACACCCAAATTAAAATTCCTAAATTCAAGCTACAATTATTCCGTATACCAGCAATTTCCAGTTTCAAATTCCATGAACCATGTATTAAACAAATTACAATAAAGAATCGCTCTTGTGAATTGTGATATACACGAGTACCATACTACTAGTATATAAAATGAATCCAAACCAATAAATGACATACCGATAACAAAGCTTGTTATACAAGAAAGCATTCAATATGGTTAAGAGTCTCACAGCTGTTGGCAACAACCATTACATACACGAAGAAGAAATTCGATCCGTAATTATTTTCCTCGTTTGCAATCGATAATTGATGAGTGGAAATGATGCGTGAAAATGACATGCATGCTCAAGGCAAATTGTCGCATGTTTACGTTGCATTACGGTCCATTACGTGCCTTGATATGCTAATCAGTAGTATACAGGGTTGTTATATGTCAGATACCCAAGTACATCATATATAATGTAGAGTGGTCATTCGGGTTTGCACCAGGCTTTTCGTGTCACCACCAGAGAGTGTAAATATCATCTGGTCGAGTCAGGAACTAGATAATTATGTCACAATCTTGCCATAGCAGAAGCTGTCGCAGAACTCGTCTGTTTCTCAATGGCGACATTTTATCCGTCATAGGTTCGGAAATTTCTGGCGGACGCTATCGTCATGAAAACAATTACAAACGACCAAATAGAAAGAATCACAATTAATGTTTAGGTCGGCTGAATTGTGTACGGTGACCCGGATAGGACATGTGGAAAGTTTTTGGTTTTTTGTTTTTTTTTATCTCGTGCGTACGACATAGTAACTCGTGGCCACGAGATCGTTAACTCGTGGAGAAAACTATCTGGTGCGTACAAGATAGCTATCTTGTGCGAACCAGGTAAGCATCTGGTGCGCCCCAAATAGCTGTTCTGACACGCAGCTGAAATAAATGTACGCGCAACGAATGCTCTATTGCGGAGGAATTTTATTATATTTTGTAGAGGAAAAAAAAAATAAAAAATAAAATAAAAATAAAAATCCTTTTTACCTCGTGGTCACGAGAACGCTAATTTGTGGGAACAACATTGTTAACTTACGATGTCGTGCGAACGACATCTTATCTTAAGTAACAGAAAAAATTCTGTGTCCTATTCCGGCCACCGTAATTATGCGATATGTTTGTGCTACAACAATTATCCTATAATACACCGTCCCGCGCATGCGCAGGGATTTTGATATAAATCAATCAGGGTACGAACCGCTAATACAATAACCACCTTTCAAAACGAAAATGGGTCATGGGTCATAATGCATTTCCATGTGTTCAATTCTTCTCGTATAAATGGGTTATTGGAATATTGCTCCAATTTCTGATTCAATAGCCATGTTTCTAATCTTCAAACACAAATGCAAAATGCAAAATGCCGTTCGCAGTTTCAACGCGAGACCAATATTTCAATTTTCACTTTCGGTATCCTTGTGGATATTTAATTAGAAGGCGGGGCGTAGCAAGTTAGCATTGAACAAAGGCCGGCCAATCACAGTAGAGTTCAATATAATTGTGTCGTTTGAGGACATCGCCTTAACTCGACCTTGATGAGATGAATATTTCCCATGAAATCGTGGCAGTTTTTTGTTGTTGAATACACTGCTTCATTTCGGCGCTTACAATCTTTCACTTTGACGTTCGAGTTCCTCTATACTTCCAGTAAATATATTATCATTAGTAAATAACACAGGAGATGGAAAAAAAAACATGTAAACACTCAATGAAAAGACAACGTAACAAATATATTTAAAACATGTATTTGACGCACATGTAATCATGTACTTATAATTATAGATCGAGGATAGTAATATCGTACAGAGCTCTAAGGTAGGCCCACCCCTCTCGAATTCCGAAATAGTCATCTCAGTTTCTGGGTGATCTCTTATTATTATTATCATACTGGTAATTACAGTTACATAGTCACAAGAATAATATAATTTTAATGACACAAACGATGTCATAATAGTATACAATGTACATGCAAACTAACTGATAACACGGCAAGCTCACACCGATGACCTCGGAGGCCAAGTTCATGAAAGTAACCACGCCCCATGCCACCCATCTCATACATATTCATGAATACATCCCAGAACACCGATCGGTTGCACTCTGTACGCCCTAAAGCCCATTTCAAGCAGCGATCAGAGAAATGGAATAAGGCCTCATTTTTCCCATAACCCACTTGCACGAAAATAATTGAACACATGAAAATGCGATGTGACCCATTGTCGTTTCGAAAGATAGTTATTGAATTAACGGTTCGTACCTTCATTTAAATCCATGTAATGAACTCATGATCTCATGCACAACTTTCCCAGGAAAACCAAAGGATGAATTCGAAGTTGCATTCTGGGATGCCGTGGTTTTAACAGCAGCTGATGAAGATCAGAGAGATGCTTACGATCTACAGATCAAAGAAAAACTAAACAGGAAGGAGATCCCTCTCGGCATTCCATATTTAGTGTATGCTGACCCACCAGGCCCAAAAGCGGGTGAGCTGATTGCGTAGCACACAAGAGCATCATACTTAAACAAGCATTTTGACATTACAGGTTCAGGTGGATCAACTCTCTACGTCATCTCAAAGCTTCATGAGCACTACGGCGATGACCTCTTCAACCAGAGGATTCTCCTCCTCAACGCTGGAGGACAGAGTCAGCGTTTGCCAAGTGCAAGTGTCCTGGGAAAGGTATTCACAGCTTTGCCCTTTGGAGATCCAATGTACCAGATTCTAGACTTGAAGTTGGCTAGCTACATGGCGTTCCTTCCTCGTATGGGTCCTGGGATTTTTCATGGATCAGCGGATACCATTGAGGTGTATGATCTTGGTGGAAGCACCAGTTGGACCTTTGACAATCCAGGGTTCACAGCTCTTGCTCATCCCTCTACCCTGGATATAGGAACCACCCACGGCGTGTTCGTCATCGATCCGACTGACAAAAGTAAAGGGGAGCTAGCTGAGTTCAAGCGTTGCTTAGAGGTCTTGCAGAAACCAGCTGTGGAGGTCATGAGGTCAAAAGGAGCAGTGATGGCTGGGAATGGTGCATCTGAGTTTGCGTTCACTGATAGTGTTTTTTTCTTTGATTTTGCCATCGGGAGAAAACTCTTGCATTTCTACCAGGAAGAACAACCACTACAGTGTGAAATTGACAGCTATGGCGATTTCTTGCAAGCATTGGGTCCCAATGCTACGGCGGAGTATACGAAAGACGTTAGGAATGTCAGTTTAGTCGAGCCAACGCTGCTTGAAACTCGGATGAAGATCTACAACTTGTTGAAAGGGACTGCGATTAACATTGTAGCCTTGAATGAGTCGAAGTTCTACCACTTGGGTACCGTCAAAGAGTATCTTTATCATTTCTGTCACGATTCAGTCCTCGGAGAAGAAGTTGGGTTCAAACCGAACGGAGTTTTCAATCGTTTCCATGGCAACACTAATCACGTGGGTGGATGTCTAATGCATAACTACCTACAAGGAGAATCTACTATACCGAACACGAGTATAGTAGAATTCTGTTCATTTGACGAATCAGTTGAAATTGGAGAAAACTGCATCGTCAGTAACTGTTCCTCAAATAAGAGAATACACATCCCAGACAACACCCTAACCCACACCATTCCTATCACCACGGCAACAGGAATTTCTTACGTCACCATAATATTCAACATCAACGAGAACATCAAGAAGAAGGCTGGTGACGTCACAGGTGCTTCCAAGTTGACATTCATTCACGAATCACTGACCTTGGAAAAGATCGCATCTAGCCTGAACTTGGCATCGGTCCAGCAGCTGTTCAGCGATGACTCCAATGCAGTCTTCACTCTATGGCATGCAAAGGTCTTCCCAGTTCTCGCATCAGCTTGCCAGTCTCTTGTCGCCAGCGTCGAGATGTACAAAACTGCCAGATTTTCTGCAGAATTTGTATGTCCAGGTGCGGAATGTTTTGTTTCTATGGCGGATATTCTCGGCATGAAGAATATCCGCCAGATGCTCAAATACCGTTCGGATTTGTTCAAAAAAATTTCAGCAAAGGTTTAGGGTTACTCATGTCATACTGGTTTCATTTCGTAGACGTGTAGTTCGAAGCTTGATTAAAATATCGAAGAAAATCCCTGAACCTGTTGATTTATTTGTCACACCACAAAGGCTCTATGCTTCGAGGTCATTTCTGCAACACTTGGTACTTCGATATACCAAGAATATTCTGATATTCTAGTAGATGCAACGCCGAGGTTGGATATTATGGTCGATGCTATTCTAAAATTCATTTACGTTTATCAGTTCACGGGATCATATGTCAATTGAGTCACTCAGTAGAACTATCGTGGTGTCATAATTAGGTCATGGATCCCATGCTCTGTGATGAATCCTGCATCAACATTACACGTTATGATTTGCATAGGATTCAGTGGCCTTTCTGAGTTACGTTATGATTAGCGCAAGATCGAAGAATACTTGTATTGCACATTCATTCGCTTATCATACAATCATAACTTAATACACGATTCATGTTGACTCTTGGGAGTAGTCACAATGTACAAAAGCACACGTACCACATGCACTATTGTTTCACAGCTTTTTCTAACTGACAGGAATCTCTAGCATACTCTCTTATATACAAGTAGAATATCATGTTCCCTAAATTTTCAATTCTTAATTGCTATGAGATTTGCAAAACTTGTGAAGCCTGTCTTGAAGAGAGCCCCATAGTATATGTTATTAATACTCAATTAATCACAGGACAGTGCCTAATGAGTTACAACTGTGTCAACAAGTAAAGTTATACATAGCAGGTCTATTTTGAACAACAACGGAAGGAGTTTTCCAAGAATTGCAGGCCCAGAGGTACAGATTTGAAGGGAAAAAAACAGCATCTTAACATATATTTTAAAGGAACAGTTCTAAGTCAAAAAACTCTTTCATATGATTGAAAGTGTGACATAATAAGTGAAGTTTTATGCACATAATTATCGTTTACGTTCGGCGTTTTTTTTTTTTTTGTTATGGTGTTTGTTTTGGGGTTTTTTTATTTGTTTGTTAGTTTGTTTGTTTGTTTGTTTGTTGTTTTTTTTTTAACATTGAATACGAGCTCTTGAAAGAAATTGATTATAGTGTCGCTATTAAGTATTATTGGTTTGTCGTAAATTTATCAGATTGAGGAAGTTCAAAAATTCTTAACTGGATCTTTCGTGTTTTTATGCGTTATCATCTTACTATCTTACATGGAATGGCTGCATCATGCATACAGGTTAAGTTCTGTCAGGCTTGTTAACTAAACCTCCTTTCATACAGTACTATCAGAGATAAAAGATAAAGATTAATCTGTTATCTGTGAGTACTTGTATAGTAGTCATTAGCAGTCATTAGTACTCGTTACGTTCTTTCGCTTTGTTTTGAAAGCGCAATTGACAAATCTCTTTGTGACTGGTACAGCCAATAAAATGATTAATGCAAGAATCACAAAGGAATGTTGAAGCAAATTAAAAGCATTGATACAATATCGCGATGGGATAAGGGGGGTGGTATTAAAAGTAAGCTCCACGAAGGGGTATATATCCGGTTCAAAATCATGTATGGGAATCCTTAACTACCTTCCTGGACACCGAGCTCCATCGTGGTCAGAGAGTCCGACGCTCTGACCTTTCGACCAGCGATTCCATTGGTCAGAGCATGTTCGGCCTGTTCTGCTATGAAGCAATTACATAATTGCCATTTGACCCCGCACCAAAGTAGACCACAATGCACCGTGTGAAATACATGTACTTTTACAGTGGGTACTTTATTGGCCGCGCATGCAAACGCTGAATTCTCGAGAAAACGTCGATATCATTTTACATCAGATAAGTATAGCTTAGGTCTACATGATTAATTATGCTTATTTGATTAATTATGCCTATTTGCTTAATTATGCCTATTTGCTTAATTAGGCCTATATGCTTGGGGCAGCACTCCAAATTCATTGTCCTAAATCCAGCATTCTTGACGCAAACATGACACAATGAAAGGCCCCAATAACGTAGTCTTCACTCAA
The DNA here is from genome assembly GCA_000328365.1 of Capitella teleta. Taxonomy (NCBI): domain Eukaryota; kingdom Metazoa; phylum Annelida; class Polychaeta; family Capitellidae; genus Capitella; species Capitella teleta. The sequence continues at coordinate 52,047 of KB309387.1, forward strand.
TGTTGCACTTGCACAATAAGATTGACGCAAATCGACCATTAATTTGAAGTGAAATTGAGAGGCAAATTAGTTGAAATTACCCCAGAATGCGATACAGAATCGCAGACTCCTCAATCAGCACGCTTTTAAACCATAAAGTAGAAGAACTCACTGTTCCTCACAGTGCTCTGAGTATATGGGCAGTAGTATACTAGCAATTTTACGGTGCATTCATTGCTCGATTAAAAGCAGATACTAGTAGAGGAGAGGAGAATTGAACATAATCTAATCCAAATAAAACGTTCTCTTTGTATTAACTCGTAAAATAAACACGTTATAATTTTGTGGGACATACGACCAATCATCAAGGCGTAGCCGAGGGTGCAGGGGAAAAAATAGGCCAGGTATATGGCGTGGAATCCCTGATTTGAAGGATTCTGGGTATTCTGAGGCAGTCATACGAAGTGCAAACACGTGCCAAGATGATTTGGCATTACATTTTGAAATTGCTTCCCGTTTCTCACTTCACCGTTCTCCCTGCCCACGTGCGTTGCCCACCATGCCCGTCGCCGATGTTTGTTGGTTCGGCATGAGTTCGGTGCAAGCGAATGCTTCCGCAGACGTAGCTCCGACGCCGAAGGCCAGACGGCCCGTCACCGCCACCTTTCACCGAAGCCATTCCGAGATCATTTTCGTTCTGAGGATGATTTCCACCATTCATCAGATTAATCGGTCTTACTTCCCTAGTCTACTGTTTACACAAGCTGTGTTTATACTTTATAGACGGCCAATATAATGCATATATAGTATATGCTAGCTGTACCTTAATCATTTGATCCCGTTATCAGAATGACTGTGTGGTAAAGAGGCGACTGTGCCGATATCGATCTATATATCAGCACAGTTCATTGTGAGAGGGGTTGTTACTACGATTAATTGTATACATGCTATAAATAGATTATGTACCCGGGAGAGGGATAGAGAGTAGATATTTTAATTGTCTGATATGGACGACTTCCAAATTAATTAGCACTTTAGTGGGCCTACCTCTATAAATAACCACTACAACAACTACTAGTACATGAACCCATTCATGCAAGTGAGGTGAGCGATTGATCCCATTTGCACTTAAGGCCCTTTTACTCGATGCGCAGAAGTCGCACAATGCTGTGACGTCAGTTTTGGCGACTGAAGTCTGGAGGCACGCTCGGTGGCGTCTCTGAGAGGCAGGCCGACGTCGCTACTCGCGGCATTAGGTCTAGCACAACAACGCCATACAAAGCACAGAAGGTCGTAGAGAAGATATGAGAAAACATTCGGGTTATCATATCACTCTATTGAAGATTATCATCTATGGAGAAGCATTGAGTAGCAAGTTGAAGAGGGTCGATATAAGGATTACTGCGTGCTATTACTTTTGATGTAACTGTTTTACATGAGGGTGCTTGCTGCCACCTCACGTTCGAACAATTTGTGTCATGTCCGCCTAGAGATGCATTCAGATTTTTGCATAATTCACCGTCAAGAATTATGGGAGTTACCTGTGTTATTTGTTAATGGTTATTTCTTAACTGCTTTGTAGACAGACAGACTGTCTCGTTTGGTTAACAAGAGTAACACTTAAGGCCTTCGTTATTGAGTTCTACACGCGGGGCAATTAACAATCTTTAAGATATGTCGTTTTTGGGAGGGGTTGAATACTTCTGCTGATAATACATTACCAACTGTTAATTTAATTTCCCAGACAGGACTCACAGGTATGCCCGCTTGTTTTGATTAGCGGTTACCTGTGAAGGTCATTCATTATATGATGCTCAACTGCGGTTTCTTCCCCAACAAATTATGATCACCAAGGGAGCGAGATATCCGTTAGAAACAGATAACGGATGTCAATTTTATCGCTAACCTTAGAAATGCAAATTTTTATTTTCAGGCATCAAAGACTTTGAACAAATATAAATCGGTATCCAGTGGCCCATAAGTAATTTAACATCGGCTCGCCCGGTGGGCGGATCGTATAGTTTACAACACGAGAGTGAAACGCCAGCCGGGGCAATCTTTCTCATTTCTTTCTTTCCCTGTTAAACCTTTCGACAAATTGGAAGATACAAATCGCATAGCTTTGCAGCATTCAATCGCGGCGATATCTCAACCGTCAGTGGGGTGTCGAATGTTGATATTCTAAACACTGCTTGCGATCGTCTTAAGCTGGGCCGTTTCGCCCGATCGGCAGCCAACAGCGCTGGCGGAGGCGAGGCGCCGACGAGTAGACAGGGAGGCGACGAACAGTAATGAGGCAATTTTCACACAGAATGCCAAACAAATAGACGGAATGTTGTCCACCGTTAAATTGTATATACCTGCTGTTATAGATTGCCAATCACGAGAGCTATAATTACCCATCACGTCTCAACGTCAAGATTACCCAAAACAAATCACCACTTGATTGAAAGTACAGGTTATAACTGCAATGCAAAGGTGCTGGGTGCAACATGCAGGTTGCTTGGCCAAGTGCCATAGCAAGAGCCGGACGGACGCCGCCTAGTAGCCGCCGCCTCGACGCCCGCCAGCGCCGCTCAACCTACCGCCAATCAGGATCTCGGCACGCAGCCGAACGGTGAAATTTATGGCCTACAGCAGTTAAAACTAAGCGACCATCAGAAGACTTAAAGAGAGCGATACCGTGTGATTGGTGACGGAAGAGTTACTGGTAGTTCGATCACCGGGAGTATAGCAGCATCACGGAGAGCGGAGATGTCGGAGATGCATGGCGGCCCACCTGGCCCCACAGGTGAAGCTCAGCTCGCAGACTGAGTGGAGACGAAGCCCCCGGCAGGAGCTATATAATAGCCGACGCTGGCGACGGAGAACATTCCGAATTTCTACCTTCAGCGAGAACATTATGGAGCTAATGCTGTGCGCTTTGATGATCGCTGGCCGATTTATGTTGGTGCATGCGACCACGCAGGAGGAGGACGACCTGACCAGTAAACGAATCGTGCAAGTGGAGCACTTAGGTGTATATCCGGCTCCGTATCTCAAGCTGTCACCAGTGTCACCCCAGATCACTGCACGCGGAGACGAAGCAGATGAAGGTGTACAACCCGTTGGCAACAGTGAATCTCTGCATGTTGCAGTTGGCAACGAACACCAGCATCGGCGAAATAAAGACAAGTTACATCGCAAGAACGCTCTGCTCAGTTTGCATACTGGGAACCCTCTGAAGGACCAGCCCAACCTGAGTGACGGGCGCAAAAGAAGCATGGTTCTGGCCGACGACTTCGACGCTGAGGATAACATTGACGACGAGGTCATCGAGGGCAGTCAGCAAGCGTTCTCGTTAACCAAAGCGGATTACCTGAAGGAGGAGATGTGTAAAACGAGAGCCTTCAAGCAGACCATTGATGTACCTGGGTGTGAGTCAGTTGTGCTAACCAACCACTTCTGCTACGGACAGTGCAATTCCTTCTTCATTCCCCGGTGGGTTGGCAAGGGGGATGGCCAGATCGACGCGTTCAGTTCAGTGGCTCACTGCCGGCCACACCGTGGACGATGGGTGACCATCCGATTGCGTTGCCCGGGGCAACGCCCGAGGCGACCACGCAAGAAAGTATACGTGGTGAAATCATGCAAATGTATGGCCCAAGAGATGCCGCTTTCGTAGGGCAGAGTGGCTGACCTTTTCCTGGGGATTTAACCAGTGCAGGGACCTATACATATAGGTTCTTCATCGCAGACCCCATGCTAAGAGAGGCTTTGAAGAGCTCTTGCCGCTTCTTGTGAGCAATTGACATTGATCTGTCGGTGCTCCACCAGCAAGTGTTTTAACAATTGTTCGACATGATGAGCAACACACCAGATGCGATTATCAATAAAAAAATCGGATTGCCCTGGAGACTGAGCGTGAGCCTGTTAGACTATAGTGAGCTTTAGTGGACGTCTGTGATTTGTAAAACAAATCTGTGTTCATGCTTCTCGCCTGGCCAGAATGTCTCTCTGTTGGCGCCATTATGTTGTAGCCTATAGAGTCCTTAGGCGGGAATGAAAACCGTCGCCGTTGGCTATTTGAACCTATTAGCGATACTTCACTTGAATTTTGAAAATACCTCATCATATTTGTGCACTCTGCCAAAAATTATTTATTTAAACCTGCAATTATGGAGATGTATATGTATATGTATATGTGTTTTCTGTACATGCCTTTTTTTCACGTTTGCACATAATTTTGAATAACGTTGTGAGTACATCAGCTTACCGCAGCACGATATTTTTTTCTGGATATTACTTTACAATGCTTTGTGTATAGGTCATATGCATGTATATATCTTGTTGATAATTTAATAAAAAAA